>NDXB01018471.1:90738-307388 GCA_002631895.1 Agapornis roseicollis
TTTTGTTTGGTTTTTTTTGTTTTGTTTTGTTTTGTTTTCTTTTTTTAATTTAAAAAACCCAAAACAATTAAGTTAAAATTAAATGTGAAACCACAATTTGCATTCAGGCCTTAAGCAATCCACTTCAATTTGGGTAATGGGTTGTTCTGCACAGCAGAAGGACTGAGGTCAAGATTCCTGTGCATTGGAATCCAGCTGTGAAGCAGGAGTGCTCCCAGCTCCCCCTATAAAAGCTGTCACCCCATCCACCCCTCCTTTGTGCCTTGTCACCCCGTTCAGAGGGCAAACAGCAGCACTGGCCTGGCTGGTTTGGGGCTGGGTGCACTGGCTGATGGGCACCTTGGGAAGCTGAGCTAAGGGATGTGCCCTTCTCTCATAGGCACTTGTTTTATTGCTCTCCTCAGCGCAAACCCAGCCACCCACTGCTCTCTGAAGCCCTGTAGGGATTTAGTGTCTGTAAGACTTCCTTTTTCTGTGCCGAATTTAAGTGAAAACGGGCAACACATGGAGGATCTGTAAGCAGAGCAGGCGGATGGACCATCGGTGCTATCTCCTAAGCCACGGTAAGAAATCAGACAGTAAAGAGATGGGTGTAAAAGACAAAGTTATTTGCTACAGTGAGACCATGGCAGGAGGTCCCTTGCTGTGGAGGCTGTGCTGCTGCAGTCCCTTCAGGCACAGGTATTCGCTCCATCTCATCTCTCTCTGCTCAGTTCAAAGCATCATTCAATTCTAGACTGGTTTGTGTCAGAAGGGACTTTAAAGCCCATCCAGGTCCAATCCCCTGCACGGGCAGGGACAGGTTGCTCATGAACAGCTACCAGCCCATAACTAATTAAAGCTGGCACATCGACCCTGCGTTAACAGAGGAGAAGCGCCGCCATGCCGCTCAGCAGTCCCCCTTCTACCCCGCTCCCTCCCACCCCACAGAGCCATTACCCGCGACCGCGCCGGGCCTGAGGGAGGGTGGGAACTACACCTCCCAGCATGCTCCGCGGCGGCGCAGCCCTCCCGCTACCCACCCTTTCCCGCTTTGCATGCTGGGAGCTGTAGTCCCTCCGGAAGAGCGGGCGGGGCTGCGCCCGGTGTAAACGGCCGCGATGCCGGCCGGCGGCTCCACAGCGGGGTAAGGTATGGCCATGGAGAGGGGGGGATCGAGGTGAGGCCGAGCGTCTGAGGGAGGGTTCCAGGCGAGCCTGCTCTGTCACTTCCATAGCCGCTCGGCCGTGCTTGCCGCCGCTGTTTGTGTCTCAGAGCGCTGTCCCGCCGGGGTAGGCGTAAGGCTCCAGGAGGAAGGGGGCCGCTGTGCCTGTGGCTCTTGTGCTCCTTGTGGGTTTGAGCAGGTTTTTGTCTCCTTGTGTCCGCCCCGCAGAGCCTGTGGGGGAAAGGGGAGGTGAAGCCGTGCTAGAGGAGCGCGCTGCCGCCTCCGAAAGTTGGAGGAGGAGGAGGAGGTCTTCCGTGCACAGCGATGTAGCCCTGAACGTGGAACAGCACCTGAGCTCCTCACCGGTGTGATTGCAGAGCATGGGCTAAAAACGATGTCCCGCTCCCGAGCGGAAAACCCTTGTTTTCTGCTGTTCCTGTTTGTCTTCCAAGCGGTGTTTATCCTGATCCTGTACCGAGGTGGACCTTCGCGTGTGTTCCGGGGGTTCTTAGACACACCGCAGGTCCTGGATTACTCCAGGACTCACGATGTGTACACAAACCTCAGCTTGTTCACCCGGGCTCCTAATGAAGAAGCCAAGCCCTACTGCTCGGCACGGTCACCGATATTTGGTAGGTATAAACCCGCAGTGGTTGCAGTGACTGCCTTGCTACTGATAATGCTGAATGCTTTGTAAATGTAAGTTGTGTATTTCGACAACTTTTGCAGTTTAAAACTGTTAACCTGGTGTAAGACACGGACAATGTTTTCTTGTGGTAATTGACTCGTATTGGTTATGTGAGGAAAAGTGCTTCATTGACCTAGAACCTTCCAATCTGAAGGATTTGGCTATGCAGAGATTGTAGAACAAGAGTGAAAACAGTGCATATAGGTTTAATGCCAAGTTAGTAACGTTTTGGATTCTTTTCCTTTGGCAGGCCTGTATGAAATGTGTCAATGTTGTATTTCAGTACCTGCATAATTTTGACCTCTGACTCAATGTAACTATAGGGTTCTCTGTCTCAGCCTTCTATCAAGCCTCTATCTCAATATAAATCAATTAAGTTGGCTTTAAGTATTGTTTGTATGAGAATGTAGCTTAACTCTTTATGCTCTTTATGGCCATCTTTTTGGCCCATGATTCTTATGCATCCTTTAGACTTAGAAACGTCTCATTTACACTTAAAAGTCTGGTCATAGACTAATTTGTATTTACACTGGGACCAAGTTACAGCTGACCCTAGAGGCAGCATTCATCCAGCTACTGCACTGCTAAAAACAGTTGAGGAGCTGTAAGCATAAAGTGGAACCCATAAAGCAAGTTTGTTGGTAGTAAAAGTGATACATCTCCAATAGTAGTGAATCAGCTCAACTCAGGAATGGATGAGTTGGTGAGTATGAACTTACAGCCTGTCTGGGGACACCTACTTCTCTGTAGTAAGTTACCCTTGTCTGGTTTTCTGTACTGCACAGGTTTCTGCTTAGCCAAGTCTTGAATATACTACTTGCAACTACTACTTAGTAGTTGCCCTGCTGTTCTAGGAGAGCTGATCACCTCACAGGGAGCACAGTAAGCTCTTACCACCTGGTTTAAGGTGGAAGTACTGTGGAAAGCCAGTGCTGTGGTTACTCTTCTGTCAAGTTGCTTACTTCAGTTAAGAGAACTCTGCTTTGGAGGAGCCTTTTTAGGCTGCAGTCTTTGTAATGGTGGTGTTCTTTTGGGAAGATTTCTTCCTTCCTCTGGTGCTGAGGTTAAATGAAATGAATGCAGGATGTATGATGAAACTACATTATAACTTTCGGGAATATACCTCAGTATTTCCCTTGGAAACAGCTCTACTGAAATACTCATGGTACATGGCCTTTTTGCACAGGTGCCAGCTGGAATGGGCTTTGTGCAGTCTCTGTTCATAACTAGGTACAGCCCAACAGTTCTTTTGGGAAGCTACAATCCTGTGCTTCAGCCTGACCTGGGTTATTGGAAAAAGCACTGCAGAAATGTGCCTGCACTCTGCTTGTCTCTGCTGCTGAGAATCTGCTGCCCTGCAAAGAGTCAAATGAGAAAGCCTTGGTCTCAGAGAAGAAGTGCAACAAAACTAGGTGCAGTTCTGTGCAGCCTCCGAGCCATCAGATAAGTAGAAGCAGTGACCTATATAAAAGAGGCAGACACAGAGTAAAGTTACACTGATTGGTGCTCTTAGAGCTGTGAAATCTTTTGAAGGCCTCTTCTTCTGCCCGTCCCTTATTCAGATCAGCTGAATTAAGCTGCAGCTTACCTTTTACTCAGCGATATTTCCCTTTAAATGTGAGAAGTAAATTACTCCTGGTATCACTATGTGCCAGCCTTTCTGGGTGGTTTGATTGGGATTTCTTTTAGCAGAGAAATGTGTGCTGCTCTGCAAGTTAGTTGCTCTTCATTCTGTATGTGATGGTCACATATGAATAGATACATAAATACTGTATGAATGCCTTGATCAACTTGTCTTATGAGACTGAGAGAATGACTGAGACTTGCGAGCCTTTAATTTCATAACTCCATTAAATGAGACTTCAAAACCATTCCCAAGGACTCCAGTCTCCAGTTCAGAGCTGTGGCCACTCCAAAGCGTGTTAAAGGAATTGGGAGAATGCCAAATAGCTTAAATGGTTTCTGCATCAGGGCTTTCATGAAGTGCAGTGCTTCTCCCACTTATGTATATAGTAGATCATCTGAATAACTGAATGTAAGATCAGCTCATCTGGCTCCCACCTCATAAATCTACAGCATCTTGGCGCTTCCAGGCCTGTGGAGTAAGAATTAAAGTATAATTGCTGAACATCTTTGCCTTGGAGGGACTGGACTTGCTGACTGATGTTACTTTTTTAATGCTTAGTAGTGTCCACTGAGCATTTTACAACCAGCAGCTTGAAAAGCTTTGTACTAGATCCTCAGTGTCTTCATTAATACTGGGAATAAATCACTCCAGTTCCTTCGAAGGCTAAAGTTTCTACACAAATAACCAGTTGCCTGTTTTCTCTTCCTTTGTTCTTGGTGAAAGCCAAGTGTCCTCTGACTTTCTGACATTGCATGCAGGATGTGTTGTTTCAGCTCATCTTTTCCTCTGAGCAAGAAGAACTTTGGTGCTAGAAGACTTAGACTTTAAGAGGTACCTTCATGCATGGTGTGTGCTGAATAAGTTGGTTTGGCCCTCAAAGGCTTTAACAGTTGCAAGTTCTGTTTGTAACTCTGCTGTTTATAATCTGCTCATGCTATGGATGAATTTCTCTTCCTCAAAGCCCTTCTTAGGCTAGTTACTCCCTGTCATAACCTTTCCATGACTGCAACCATTTATTATGGTTCCTGCTGTGTTTTCGAATGGAGGCTCTCCTATTAGAGTTTCTTCTCTTGGACTTAAAAAGCAGTAAAAAGGTGGGAATGTTGAGATTCGTTATCAAGTGCAGTTGAGGCAGCCTTGTATTCTGGCATTAGAAACCGATCCTTAACTTAGAGCTGTTGCTCTGCTTTTTTTCCCCTGCTTCTTTATTCAGACAGTGGTAGAAATATACAAGTATGACTGTGCTAATGTAGTGTGTGGTGCTGTACTTTTCAGTGTGGTACTTATTCGTCTATACTGCTGTTCCCATTTGCGCAGCTTGTGTAAGTTCTGTTTATTCTCTTTGAAATGGGTCATACAGCTGCTAACTCTAAACGTGTAGCAAGAAGTTGAGAAGTCATGCAGTTTCTTTCCTAAGATGGGATAGATATGGTCACAATCAGATGATTCCCACTGATACTCAAATGTGTTGCCTAGAAAGTAAAGCAAGCAAGGAGTGTGCTGTCACTGGCACCAGTACCAATTCAGACAGGGAATTGTGAGGTTTAACTCTATACATAAAAGTTTCATATCAGTTAAACATTATGTGATCATACAGGCACAGGAAGAGCTTAGGAACCATCCTCTGGAGAAGTGTCTTGGATGTTTCAGGGTGTTGATCCTCCACCTTGTCTGAATTGGGATCCTGTGCCAGCACGTCTGAAATGGGTTTTCCTTCTTTTCCAAAGCTGCACTCTAGCAGTTCTGTTTCTCTGTGGTCCAGCCTGCAAGTGCTGTGTTCACAGCTGGGATTTCACTGGTTTACAGTGCATTAGCCTCTTGGTAGTTGGGCAGGAAAGAAGCTGGAGAGCCACAAAGTAGCTTGTACCAAGCAGTGTAGGGAAGCAGAGGTTTTGGGGACACAGACTAGCTTCTTTTCTTCTATGTTTCCATGACATAGTGGGTTTCTGAGCTGAGGAGTGTGAGGTATGGAGTGAAGCTATTGTGTGTTACTTTACTCATTCCCTTATGTCCAAATTTAGACTGGATTGTTTGGAATTGAAGGATTATTGCTACAGAATCTATAACTCTGCAATACAAAGAGCCCTAATTGTATTATAGAACATGAAACACTGCTGTTGTAGGAGGACAAAAGGGATTAATTCTCTACTTCTATTTTCCTTGGAGCAATGATGTGTAGTTGAAATCCAATCTGAATATAACATTACTTTAGCAAGCTCCAGTTGTCATCAAATCAGTGGGTAATGGTGCTTCAGTTAAAGATCTGATCATCAGGGAGTTCATAAATCTAAAAAGCAATAAAACCTACAGGTAATAAACAATGTTGGGCTTAAACGAGGTGGTCTTAAAGGCAGAAGAAGAAACTGCATAGAATCAGAATCAACCAGGTTGGAAAAGAGCTTTAAGACCATCAAGTTCAACCATTGCCCAGCACTGCCAGGGCCACCACTAACCCATGTCAGTGAGGGCCTCCTCTACACGGTGTGTGAACACTTCCAGGCATGGTGACTCCAGCACTGCCCTGGGCAGCCTGTTCCAGTGCCTAAGCACCCTCTGGGGAAGGAATTGTTCCTCATCTCCATCTAAACCTCCTCTGGTGCAGCTTGAGGCCATTTCCTATTGTTCTATCACTTGTTCCTTGGGAGCAGAGCCCAGACCTCTCCTGGCTCCATCCTCCTGTCAGGCAGTTGTAGGGAGCGATAAGGTCTCCCCTGAGCCTTCTCTTCTCCAGAATACACCCCCCAGGTCCCTCAGCCATTTCCCATGACACTCGTGCTCCAGGCCCTGTGTCAGCTCCATCGCCCTTCCCCAGCCCCACTTCAGCTCTTCAGTGTCTCTCTTGTAGTGAGGGGCCCAGAACTGAACACAGGACTTGAGGTGCAGCCTCACCAGTGCCCAGTGCAGGGGAAAGTAGTGTAGAAGTAGGTAATAACTCCATAAAATCTTAACCATAACTGTGCCCTAGGTCCGTGGGCCCACAGCATGATTCTCTGAAGTACTGCTCCTCTGTTTGAGGTATGGCAACGTATTCACACTTCCTACTGAGGGTAACAGTCAAAATCAGATTCCCCTGCTTTTTGGATATTTAGGGAAGGGCTGAAAAGTGAGTCAGCTGTTGCAGGAGCTTGCTGACAAGTAAACTTGAGGTTCTCCTTTCAAAACCAAACCTAACCTAACCAATAAATCCCATGAAGTGGGATTCCCACCAGCTGTACCTTTCTGACAGCATGCGGAATGGCATCACTGGCTTTTCAGGCTGACTCTCAGACAGAGTGCCCTTTCATGTTCCTTGAGGAGGGAAAGGGGACACTTCCCAATACAGGTTTGCCCATCAGAAACGGGAGTTACACCAACTAGCAAACTGTTTCCGAGTTCTGAATGGCCAGCTTGAACTAAGTTGGACTTGTTAGCGCTCAGAAAACCCCCAAACTTCCCCCCACAGCAGTGGAGGGATGTTGTTGCTTCGTGTCAGTTAAACAGGATGTGGTGAACACAGACTCTTTTTATGTTGTGGTTAGAATTGTAACAGGAACTGGACTCTAGAATGGGCTGGAAAAAGAACCTTATGGACTCAGCTGCTTCAGTGCTTAGACTTGAAACATGCCTGTACATTGCTGTGCTCAGAGGAAAGCTACTCAGCACCAGCCCTAAATAGTTGTTCTCTCAGACTCCATTGACAGAATGGTTGATTTCAGTGGTTTAAGAGGGAGTCTGACATACAACATCCTGAAAACTCACTTTGAGATGTTAAGAATGAGCTTGGAAAAGGAAATCTTATTTATAGCTCTTTAAAACCAAAACCAAACTAAACCAACCCACCAATAACTTCCCTGGCAGGTGTCTGGTGCTGTACTATACGTTGTCTTTGGGTAGCACGGCCTGTGGACAACTGTTGGTCCTACTTCAGACTCATGTGAAATTGTCAGCTGTTACTTGTGATTTAGGGAAACCTTTCTCGTTCATTTAAGGAATAGATTTTCATCTTCTGCATTTGTGCTCTCTCTTTTCCCACAAGTTGACAGTGGTTGGAAGCCATGAAGAGACACTGGTTTAATACATAAACTAACAGGCCTCTTCTGGTAGTTCAGGAACCACCTCTTGTTCCCCAGAACAGACATTGAAATAATTGATTTGTTTCTTCATACTGCAGCAATAGCAGGCCTCTGATAAAATGTCAGTTGAGGCTTTCTATGGTTTCTTTCTTACCTGTGACTTGTCAAGCTCTTTCCATCTGATAAATGGAAGAATCCATCTAAAAATGCAGATTTTGCTGAGGTAAGAACTGAGGGAAACATCCGTTATGGTTTGTATTTAATATCAGAGTGCTAGCAGAGAAAGTACTTCTCAGGTGTAGTTTCCTTTTGCTGCCCTGTGCTTCTTCCTGAAAGTACAACATCTCTCTTCTTCCTGCTCAGTTGTCATCTATTGCTCCCCAGATTTTAAAGCACTGACTGCTTCCCATAGTGCATATAGTTAAGTGATACAGCAAGAATAGCCTTTGTGGCATGTACCTAGAACATCAAATTGACCTTGAGCCTGGTTTAAGATAAAGCTGACACTTCCTAGAATGTTTATATTCATCCAGGCTTTAAGCTGCTTTTTTCCCCCCACCCTGCTGAATGTCCTTTTGGACATCCTCCATACCCATATCAGCAGCCTTCCAGTATCTGAAGGGGGTTACAGGGATGCTGGAGAAAGACTTCCTCAGGGACTGTAGTGACAGAACAAGGGGTAACAGGTTCAAACTGAAACAAGGGAAATTCAGGTTAGATATAAGGAAGAAGTTCTTTACTGTGAGGGTGGTGAGGCACTGGCACAGGCGGCCCAAGAAGTCGTAAATGCTCCATCCCTGGCAGTGTTCAAGACCAGGTTGGACAGAGCCTTTGGTGACATGGTTTAGTGCGAGGTGTCCCTGCCCATGGCAGGGGGTTGGAACTGGATGATCTCAAGGTCCTTTCCAACCCAAACCATGCTATGATTCTATGTGAGTACATCTGGTGGTGCTACCTGTTCTGCAGTAGGGCTGGTGTCTGAAGTAGTAAACATATGTAGCTGGTGTGAATGAAGGTTGAGAAACATCACTGGTCTTTACTTTGTTTCCCTTTTTTCTCTCTTCTCCTCACAGTTGGTCCATTAACCATCACCTTTAGAGTGCTCCCTAGCGAAAAAACCATCATCAGAAAAAACCCTTTCGTTCAGCCTGGTGGCAGCTACAGGCCACCTCACTGCCTGGCCCGCTACCGATCAGCCATCCTTGTAGCCTACAGGAACCAGAAGAAGTACCTTCACCACCTTCTCTACTATATCCATCCTTTCCTGCAGCGCCAGCAGCTGAGTTACACTATCTACTTGATTCAGCAGGTAAAGCTCAATCAGGTGTGCTCAGTGGGGGAGCTGAGCTTCCCAGTTCAGGATTAGGTCCTGAACAGGAAAGGTGACTTCTCCAATGTGGAAGTACCATTTCATGCACGGGCTGAGAGGAGGTCAGTTATAATGCTGTCCCATCTCTATATCATCATTCTGCTATTGATTGGTTCTGCTTTTTTCCCTTCTAGAGGGATAAAGTTGTCAGTAAGTGGTAACTTGTATTTGCATCTCCTCAGGAGTTGCATGTGGTTTGTCTGTAGCTTGTCACTGTGGCTATTGAGCAAAACTAGGGACACTAAATGCTAAAGTGAAATCAGGTATGTTTTAGTCTGTATCACATAAAATCATCTGGTTTGACACTCCTGAGGGGCAGCTTGGCTTATGGGTCTTTTAAAAGTGAGCCTTATTCAGGTGCCCGTGTTATATAGCCCCTGGAACAGCAAAGTGTACACCTGGGAACACTGGAGAGAATGGGTGATGTTTTTAGAGCTGGGGCATGAAATCTGTAGCCAGTATTGATTCATCCCAACTGCATTCAATCAAATCAGGCTTTTTTTCTTTTTTTTTTTCTCACATAAATGTAAATGGAGTTCTCATCGTTGTTTTGGTGAAGAAATGTAGGTTTGGTTTTCCAGGTGGGGAATGGTACCTTTAACCGAGCAAAGCTGCTCAATGTCGGTGTCCGGGAGGCCCTGAAGGATGAAGACTGGGATTGTCTCCTCCTGCATGATGTCGACCTGGTACCTGAGAATGATTATAACCTCTATGTTTGTGATGAATACTATCCCAAGCACGTGGCCAGTGCTATGGATAAGTTTCAGTACGTGTAAGTACCTCCATTCCCTTTGGATGTATGCATTCTAATTGGTTCACTTTGGCATAGTAGGAATGGGAACAGTGAGATATACACCTGAGAGGTTTTCTGTTTGTTAGTGTTGCAGTAGTGACTTCCCCAGAAAAGGGTGTTCTTAACCTTAGCAGCTCCCTGTTCCACTCCCAACTCAGCCTGGCAAGTGCCTGGCAGATTCCTGTTTGCCTTTCCTTCCAGGACAGAAGTAGAGGGTGGAAATTACTGGATCAAGTGGAAGGTGTGTGGTAAGATGCAGGTATTTTGAACTGCCCCAAGATGTGACTTTCGAAACCAGCTTTATGTCAGTCTGCTGGGGAAGAAGGTGGGAGGGATGGAACATAGTACTAATTACACTGGGTTTGCTGTTCTGGGTTTTAGCACTGTTATGACAGTGTCTGTAAGGTATGACTGATGTGTGTGTGACTTGGAGTATGATATTAGTTTGTGGAGGGCTGGTATTATCCTTTAATACTGATATATTTTTCCCTTTCTCTTTTAGTCTGCCATCTAAGTCCTTTTTTGGGGGTGTATCTGCTCTGACTCCAGAACATTACATGAAGATGAATGGGTTTCCAAACACATACTGGGGCAGTGGAGGTGAAAATGATGACATTGCTACAAGGTACTAATGCTGAAACAGAACTAAGCTGGCTCATGACCATGTAGCGTTACCCTGAGAAAGGAATTGAGATGATGGATTGTTCCTTCATGGGGTTGCAGTTATTGTTATAATCCAAAATGCTCCTGGCATTGGGGATGGTTAATGTCAGCAGATGCTCAGAATCTCTGAATTCATTCATTGTATGCTGGGAGGACAAAGCTTTCTTCAGACTCTGGAGGGCAGACTGTTACTTCATGTCCTTGTGCCTTCATGGCTCTGGAGTGTGTTCAAGGGGTTATAACCACCATTAGCTGACAAGTGACTCCCTTGACATTAACAGTCCCAAGGGAGGGAAGGAATCTGCGGGCTTGATAAGAAAACCAAGAAGGTACTTAATAACACTCAGCCAGTTGGGAATTTAAGTTATGTGAACTGCATTTAGGTTGCCCCAAGTGTTATCAAATCACCAGTACTTGGAATTAAGGAAGACAGGGAGTTCTGGCTACAGTACTGAGGGATGGAGAAGCCTGTGTACTCCTGTGAGTCAGTGGCAGCAAATCTGATGGGGTTTCTTGTACTTGAGTTGCCATGGCAGCAGCACACTATACTAGTGAATAGAATGAATTTAGTTCCAGCCTAATTCAAATCCTTCAAGTACAAAACCATGGCTGTAGCTGCTTTATTCAGCTATGCCTCTGCACTGTGTACCTTTCTCTCATGGCAAGCTCATGAGGAGTTTAGTGCACCAGCACTAAAGGCCTCGTGTGGTTTTTGTCTTGCACAGTGGGACAGGTTACACAGTGCAGTGTTCTGTTCCAGCACTGTAGGAGTTTTTAGAAAGCAATATTCTTCTGGGAATTGAAAGTCAGCTCTTCTAACATAGAATTCCTCCTTTTCCTGTCAGACAAAGCTTAACTAAAAGTGTGTAGGATTGTTTAGAGATTCAGCATTTCCTAAAGGAATGGAATGCTGGGGAAATAGATCCGTCCATCAAACATGGGTCTGTTCAGCTGTTCTTGGTACAGCTGAGGCACTTAACATGGCTTCAGTCCCGTGACGGTCATGGCTGCCTTAGGTTATATACATCTCCAAATAGCCCTTTTGTGAAGGGGAGTAAATCCTGTGGTGTTTCTCTGAAGGTTCACACTAATGATTAGCAGTGTGGTGGCCAGAGGTACACAGAGGCCGGGGCACTGCCTGTAAATGATTTATCCAGCCTCAGCCTGCTGGAGTGGGTCTAGAGAAGGGCAATGGAGCTGGTGAAGGGCCTGGAGCACAGGTGTGATGAGGGAACAGCTGAGGGACCTTTTGGAGGGGGGGTGGGGGGGTTACTCTGGAGAAGAGAAGGCTCAGGGGGGACCTTATTGCTCTCTGCAGTTAGGATGTAGGAGGATGGAGTGAGGTGGGGTTGGTTTCTTCTCCCAGGTAGCAAGTGATGGGACTTGATGGTCTTAAAGGTCTTTCCAAGTGAGCTGATTCTTGAATGGTCTTGAATGGTCTTGAATGACCAACTCGATGCACCTACTGGGATTTGGATTTTAGAGGGTGCTCACACACTTCTTACCATGTGGCAACAAAATGACTATTTGAAATTGGACACTGAAATGCAGTACTCTGCTTGTCTTAGCAAACACCAGGATCTGCCTGGTTTTAGAAGAAAACACTACACAAACTGGTAGCACTTAGGGGTTAACGTTATCTGTTCCAGGGAGGTCTGGTGGGTTCTTCTTAACAGTAATTGAATATATTGACTCTTTCATGTTTCAGTTTGAGTTGAATCTTGTAATGCAAAGCCAGTAATGGCAAAGCTAGTTTAGTGTTTGTGCTTTTTCTTGTCTCGTTGAATCTGCTTATGTTCTGAAAACAAGCCGTGTCTGAAACTCAGTCTGAAATGACAGCGTGTCAAACTGTCAGTGTTGTTGTTAATGTGATGGCTCCAGACTATCAAATCCCTTCAGTTCTGTAGCCTGTGCCAGTTCTGCAGCATTCCAGGTTCAGTGCAGCTTGCTGCTTTACCAGCTCTGGTACACGTGTTGCAAACATGCCACTGAGGTGACTGCAGTTGAGCAAACATTCATTCTTAGGATCACGAGTGTGATGACGGAGGTTTGCTGGCCCTAGCACTGCTGCAGGCACTTGGGATTGGTAATCAGCAATGGGTTACAGCATCCGAAATGCTGGGGTTAAGAGCTGTCTCCGGGAATTCTGAGCCTCAGCTCACTCTGCTCTTACCAGCCCTGCAGCTGAGTGGCTGTGCTTGGTTTGGTTGGTGCCTGTGGTTATCACATACCAGAGCATCTGAATGAATGGCACTTCTCAAAGAACAGAGGGAGACTTCATCAGGGACTGTAGTGATAGAACAAGAGGTGATGGGTTCAAACTGAAACAGGTTAGATATAAGGAAGAAGTTCTTTACTGTGAGGGTGGTGAGGCACTGGAACAGGTTGCCCAAAGAAGTGGTGAATGCTCCATCCCTGTCACTGTTCAAGGCCACGTTGGACAGAGCCTTAGGTGACATGGTCTAGTGTGAGGTGTCCCTGCCCATGGCAGGGGGGTTGGAACTGGATGAGCTTAAGGTCTTTTTCAACCCAAACCACTTTGTGATTCTATGACCTGAAACTCAGCACTGGCTTCCTTTCAGGAACTGCAGGTTTGGCTGTTGGGGTTGTTTTCATTTCAGTGATGGAAGCCTAGACAGTGATAGTTCACTAGACAGTGAACTTGCTAGGGAGTGAGAATCATGCTCAGTTGTCAGATTGAAAGGGATAGCTCTAGAATGCTCTCCATGCTGTTGTTCATTCCCTTCTTGCTATAGTCCTCTTTGTACACTGTCAAAGCACCCTGTAGCTGGGAGTGTTTCAGCCCAAGCCTGGGTAAGACTTGCTAGAGGAGATAACATGCCACTGTGGTGTTAAACCCACTCCCTTCAGCCTTTTGCTTTTCCTCTATCAACACTGCAAATCATCCATGGGTTTGCATTCCCCTCTAACTAAGCCTAGGAATGGCATCTTTATGCCTAAGCAACCATTTCCTTTGTTGTTTTAAAGGATTCAGCTGGCAGGAATGAAAATTGTCCGGACCCCACCTCACCTCGGACGCTACAAAGTGATGGACTATGACAAAGGGACAGAGACACAAGAGCCTTGGGGAAGGTAAGTGTTGGGGATGGTGGTATGTGGAGGTTGGAGGCTGTTCTCTGCCTTGGTGCCATCATCTGTCTCAGAACAGGCAGTCAGTGTCACTTTGTCTAATGCCACTGCTTGTCTTTCTGCTTTCATGTGGCTATTTAGAGGAGTCTCCCAGGAGCAGAATGATTCTGTTGTAACTGACAGTCTGTCTCTGTGTTGAAGGGTTTCTCCTGGTTTCCTACTTATTTTCCCTCTGGTTAAGGACACATGCTAGCTAGGAAGCTCACACATGTCAGACTTATTCCCTGAGTCATTTGATGCTTAAAACTTGGGAAAGAAAATACTGCCTTTCTTATAAATAGGGAGAGTTCAGTGTGAAGAGGCACTTTGCTACAGCTTCCCTGTTACACAAACCTGCTCTTCGATCTGTGTGGATTTACTATGTGCTGTTAAAATGCTGGAAAACAGTAGTGTAGTGTGAAGACATGAGGAAGGGGTTGTGAGAGACCTTAGCAAAGACACAGTTGTATCTAAGAGCCGCAAGAGGGTCAAGTGTGGTGAAGACTTCCCTTTATTGTCTCAAACCCTAGGCTTCCATAGCAACCCTGTCTTAAACCCCACCTACAGCCTGTGTACATCACTGCTCTGAGCCCTGTAGTGCACACCCTGCTCTTGCTGAGCTGCTGCTGGTTCCTGGTTGCTTTCAGGCTGTAGTTGTCACCTCACTGGTCTCCTTGGCTCATTAGATTCCAGTCTGCATTGTCCTCCATGTTCAGAATACTCAGAGTGAACTTAATCTGATCTGTTCAGTCTTACAAAAAGTGCCTTCTCTTTGGATTATGGATTAGTATTAGCCTGTATTATACAAGAAGAATTTTCTTGGGGCTTTTCTGATAGCAGCTTTTTCCTCAGCTGCAAACATCACCCTTGTTCTTCTGTCTATTTTTCCTTCCTCAGGTCTGCTTCCCACCACAACACCAGGAAAACATGGAAAGATGATGGAATGAATTCATTAGAGTTCAAGCTCCTCTCCAGAACAAAGCATCCTCTTTACACCAACATCACTGTGGATATTGGTTATGTTCCCCCCTTCTCTTAGAGAAGTAGAAACAAAAGAGGATGGCAGTGCGCATGTGAGCTTTCAGCCTCTACCTCCTGGTGGCAGCCTCACTTGAAACTAATCCTTTTGTCTTTAATGCATTTGTCTTTTCTTCTGGGTAAAAGTTAGAAGAAAAGGCTTCAGGAATAGGATATGACAGCAAATAACCAGGCTGGGGCTTTAAAACTAACTCCTGAGCCAGAGCTACCTCCCAGCCCTCAGGGATCAAGCTCTCCTTACCTAAGTTATCTGGAACCTTTGTCCCAGAGCCGGATGGCTGTCCTGCTTTGTACTTAAATGGTGATTGGGATAAAAGCTCTTCTGGCACCTGACATGCTGTATTTTAATCAGCTTCTATACTTAAGTTCTGTAAATAGCTGGTGAGTTTGAGTCAAATGGAGGTGTGTTTGGGTTCAGATTTTTCTAGGTTATTTACCAACAGTGTAATAAAGGAGAAAGCTCTTTTCTTGCCTGCTCCAGCACTCATGAAATGTGTTCATTGTAGCTGTGAGGACTTGAGGGTGAATGAGAGCTGAGGCTGTCACCGAGCCTGACCTCCTGCTCAGAGCAGGGAAATGAATCCAGCAACTCAGCTGTGGCTCAAACATGAATTATATTTCAAGGTTGAGCTGTCTTTAACATAAAAGACTTCTGAGAAATTAAATACTTGAGGAAAAAGTCAAGCATGCCAGGAGTGGAGCTGGGATGCTGCAGGAACGTACTTGTATTTACTGAGTGGCCAAGGCCTTGCCCTTTCTGCAGTCTCTACTGTACACAGCTCCTGTTACTGTGCAAGCATCACACTGGGTAGTTTTGCTTGTTACATGTAGATAATAAAACACGTTTGCTGAAAAGCTGCATCTATCCCAACTAACACCCAAGAACTTACTTAAAGGTTCAGTTGTCTCTGCAGGTGGAGTAATGGGGCACCCAGCTGGAGCATAACTCTTCAGTATGTAAAGCAGAAGTTGCTTTTTGGCATGTGTTGTGTCCTAGATGAAACTCTCCCAGGCCTGGCTTCATATCTGTCACTAATGGGTGCACATCCAACAAGCACGGATAAGGACAGTCTGGTATATAATGCAGTAAGGAAAGGGAAGTGCTCTCATCAAGACTTTAGAAGTGCTGTGAAACAGTTATCCACAGCCTCTTACCAGTCCTCTAAAACCAGAATCACAAGTACTAACAGCCTGGGTCTGTAACAGTTTGGCCCAAAGCATTTGAACCAGGGCCAGGAATTTCTCTCCCTCTGACTTAGCCACTGCATCTCCTTCCACATTTCTCCAAAGTAACATGCATTGCACAGTGCCGAGACTTGTTTTGACACAGGATACTTCCACCATCCCACACCAGGGTGAGCTGAGCTCATGAAACACAGGAGAAGCCTTTTGCAGTCAATGGAGTGTATTTATTGAGAGATCTGTAACATCTCCTCACCCCTGACCATTATTCCTTCCTTCACACACAGGCAGCTTTTTTCCTCAGGCTGGAAGAAAAAGCAGCTTTCCTCAGCAAGTTTGTTATTTGGTGAAGGATTCCTGTGCTTTTAATAAGCCCACGAGAAGTTTAGGAATAGTTGAAAGAACAAGTGTTTTTTCCATGAGACTTGGTTCACGTCCTTCCACTGGCCCATCCCAAACAAGGACAATCCTGTGAGTACCCCAGCAGAACACAAGGACCAGCCCCCTGGCTCCAGCCATCACAACAGGGAATTCCCAATCAATCAGACTGTGAAGAAAGACTCCTGTGCTACTGAAGTCCTCTTTCAAGCAAACAAGATCTGTTGCCATTTTCATACCCTGTGTGTTGCTCACCCTTATGAGACCTTGGGCTGCATGCTGAAGTCCACTGTGATGTTGACGTATAAAGGGTTATGTTCCACTGAGAGCAGTTTATATGAACAGGAGTTCAGTCCATCTGTTTTCCATGTTTTAGATACTTGACTTAGAAGCTTCATCCTGAGAAGAAAGAGGACAAAAATCTTCACTGACATGCACAGGAGAGGTGTTTTGAGCTCTTTTCCCACTACTAGCAAACTTGGAAGCAGTGCTACTGCTGTTCTGTACTGCTAGCAACATAAAATCATGCTTTTCCTGTCCTCAGCTGGACAATCAGACATGAAAATGCCCATATGGCCTAGGACAAAGCTCTTAGCCACAAACTAAGAGAATGGAAGGTGGAACCCTGTTCTGACTCACCTCTCTTCATTCTCCTCATTACCATGGTCTCGCTTGTGAAAGATCATTGTATACCTGGCTACCTCCGCAGGTGGCCTCATCACTCCCATCTTCTGCAGGTGAACCCTGGAAGAAGCAATAGTGCCATGAGCAAGGCCTCAACTAGAAACAAACTCTCAAGGAAAACAGAAACAACAACATTTGGAGACTTCATCTCTTATGGATGCCATGGAAGCAAGCAGAGAGAACAGCAGGAAACTCATCTAACATTTCTTCCACAGCCCATCTTGCCAGAGAAATGGGGCTGAGGGTTGTGTTTCTGGAGAGCAGACCCAGCAGGGTGACAGATGCCCCTTTCTTTTAGTAGCAAGTAGCTACTATAGTAGGTCATGAAGAGCTTAAAGCACACATTGTACAACAGAGTGCATTTAAAATAGTATGGTCTTGTCTAGTCTGTACTACTATGTATTAACCTGGGAGGGCTCTAGCAAGATTCCACATGCTTTGCAGCAAGTTCATCTCAACTCCTGCCATAAAACCTTTATACTTGATAGCTCTTCACTTGAAAAGGGGGAAAAAAACCCTACCCAAAAAAAGCTGCTTTTCTTTTTCACTAGTTGGCACAGAGCTGCAAAACTTGTATTTGTCTACATGAAGAAAAAATCCTTTCTGAGAACAGTGCCAGAAACCCTGAGTCCCACACATGGATTTAAGAGTTGGACATCAGGCACTCAGGTGGAGCTGCTGTTGAGCTTTAACATATCTGTGGAGCATGGGAGTTTTGCTCTGTCAGCAGAAGGGGTTAACTCCACGACTGGAATTAAGGAATAGCCCAAGTCTTTGCAGTCATGTCAGCAGCTGGGGGAGCAATAGGAAACCAAGAATTGAAGAATCATAGAATCAACTGGGTTGGAAAAGGCCTTTAAGACCATCAAGTCCAACCGTTCCTCAGCACTGCCAAGGCCACCACTAACCCATGGCACTGAGGGCCTCCTCTACACGGTGTGTGAACACTTGCAGGGATGGTGACTCCAGCACTGCCCTGGGCAGCCTGTTCCAGTGTCTGAGCACCCTTTGGGGAAGGAATTGTTCCTCATCTCCATCTAAACCTCCTCTGGTGCAGCTTGAGGCTGTTTCCTCTTGTCCTGTCATTTGTTCCTTGGGAGAAGAGACCGACCCCACCTCACTCCATCCTCCTGTCAGGTAACTGTAGAGAACGATAAGGTCTCCCCTGAGCCTTCTCCAGAATAAACCCCCCAGGTCCCTCAGCCATTCCCCATCACTCTTGTTCTCTAAACTCTTCACCAGCTTCATAGCCCTTCCCTGGACCCGCTCCAGCACCTCAATGTCTCTCTTGTAGTGAGGGGCCCAGAACTGAACACAGGATTCGAGATGCAGCCTCACCAGTGCCCAGTACAGGCAATCCCTGCCCTGGCTCTCCTGGTTACGCTACTGCTGATACAGGCCAGGATGCTGTTGGCCTCCTGGCTGCTCAGGCACAAGCTGCTCATGTTCAGCTCTGTCACTCAGCACCCCCAGGTCCTTTTCCATGAGCAGCTTTCCAGCCATTCTTTCCCAGGCCGGGAGCAGTGCATGGGGTTGTTGTGGCCGAGGAGCAGGACCCAGTCCTTTGCCTTATTGAACCTCATACTATTAGCCACAGCCCATCTATCCAGTCTGTAAGAAACAGCCCCTGAGAGGTTTCCAATGACTTGATTGTAACAGTAAATTATCAAATAAGTACAACAAATGATCTGAAAAATCTCCTTGAGATGCACAGCTTTGGGAAGGGCCCACAAGAGCCCATCACACTCAGAACTGCAGGACCTGAGAACATTCAGGCCCCAAATTCTTCAAGATACTGAAGAGGATGGTGCCATCTGCTGCCTTTGCTGGGAAAGGCTCCAAGATCCCTGCACAGCCACCCGCCGGGATAGCAGCTCCTCATTCCCTACCCACTGCAGACTCTCTATAACCAGCCCAGTCCACGATCCACCCACAAGGAAAGGCATGAGCCAAGTCCCACTGCAGCATGCGTTGTGGGCCGTGTGATGTGGTTTCCACACCAGGACCTCAACTACTAGAGAGTTACACATGCAAGCATCACATTTGATTCCAAACTCCTTGTAAACCTGGTGGAGACCCTCAGTAAATCTTGCTGCTCTGCTGCTCACAGCAACATCTGAAACACCACCACCACCTTTGTTTGCACCTTAAATGGGACACTTCCTGCAAAGGCGGGGAATAAGATGGTACCAACCCATCCCCTACCACTATAAAAGCCAGCTCCAAAGAGAAGGTGGTGTCTCTAAATAGGAGTAGGGAGAAAAAAACCTCAGCTGTGATTAAGAAGAGACAGAAACCCAGGCCTGCAGTAGTCCTTTTACATTTCCTGAGATACAACTGCCTGACATAGAGGAAAACTTCCATTTGGAAGTTCATAACTCTTAACACACTTGATTTCACCAGTGTAATCACTGACCATCACCAGGGAGATGAATTTATGTCCCTAAAATGTTTGCTTTAAGCTACTGAAAAGGATAAACACTGAAGAACAATGTAGACTGAAGCTACAAATGGATGTGCTCTGCCAGCAGAGCTTAGGGGGTTGTTTATTCCTTTTCGGTTTGTGTTCTGTTTGCCCCCTTCCTTCACTATCAGCAAAGCAGGATTAGAGGTTTCCTTCTAAGCAAAGGGCAAAAGATCACCAGAAAAATTAGGTTGAGTCCTTTGTGCCATTCAGCTTCTCAAACCAACAGGTTTCTCCTACTTTGAAAGGCCCATCTGCAAAACTGGATTTCACAAGAACAAAAGGCACATGCAAATAGATGCAGTCTTTCTAAAATTCAAGCTATTCATTGTGTTAACTAGAATCAACACCACCCACATACAAACTAAGCTGTGCTTGGAGTAAATCATGGTAGTCAATGAATGCAAAAAACCCAATCCCACCAAACCAAAGCCTTCCCACACTCTCATAAAGCATTGGAACTGAATACATTTGTGTCTCTTTAGCAAATCACCCTCCAGACTTCAATCTTCCTGCTTCTATTATAACCAACACCCAAGTGACAATGCAAATCCCATGTGGCTGTGACAACACCAAACCAACCCAACCAAAAAGAACCCCCACCCAAAACCTAACAGAAATACTTGTCAGGAAGAGGATGAGGTCTCTGGCACACCTAACCTTTGCAAAGAGGAAACTGCACAGAACTGCATCCTGCAGCCCAAATCCCCACTGTTTGGAACTCCTGTCGTGCTCTGTCTTCGGGTGTCAGGTGGGAAGTCAGATCCATTTCTATTTTTTTAGGCAACATTTCTCTCTAGGTTTTTATTTCACAGAATGGTTTGGGTTGGAAAGAACCTTAAGAACATCCAGTTCCAACCCCCTGCCATGGGCAGGGACACCTCACACTAGACCATGTCACCCAAGGCTCTGTCCAACCTGGCCTTAAAACACTGCCAGGAATGGAGCATTCACCACTTCTTGGGCAGCCTGTGCCAGTGCCTCACCACCCTCACAGTAAAGAACTTCTTCCTTATATCCAGCATGAACTTCCCCTGTTTAAGTTTGAAATCCTCAGCTCTAAATGAAATGTCCTCAGGTGAAAGTAATCAGAAGTAGTANTCTTGGGCAGCCTGTGCCAGTGCCTCACCACCCTCACAGTAAAGAACTTCTGCCTTACATCTACCTTGAACTTTCTTACATGATTGACTTCTTACCTGATTCGAAGGTCATCATCTTCTCCACCCCAGCCCCAGTAGTTGTTAGAGAATCCATTCACCTTGGCAAACTGTTCCCTTGTCAGAGCTGTTACACCTCCAAAATATCCAGTGTACCGTAACCTAGAAGTACACAAGAGGAGAGAACGAAGAATTAAAAGTCAAATTCTACCAACAACAAAAACCTCACCCTGAAACTCTGAATTGCCTTCTGAAACTCTGGCTGTAGATGTGTCTTTCACAGAGTTGAGGGTGCACAAACCCATGAGGTTGCTCTGGTTGTCTTCCTCTTTTCACAAGAGGATGGTGATTTGCTCTAGGCCTGGAAGATTAAACCCTTCAACTGAGAGAACAGTTCCTTCTTCAACAGTTTCTTTCTTCACACAATTCCCCTTGTCTTGCAAACAGCACTTCACCTCAAGGACTTCCATAAGTACAAAAGGCACAAAGCCACACCACACATAGCAGAAGCCACTGACCACCTTGGAGCTGAAGCTGAGAAACCTGGAATGAAACCACATCACAGGACACGTACACATGCCCTGGGATACTGCAGGAACAACACCAAGGTAAGGTACAGTGTGAGTTGCTAAGTAACCCATTGTAATGGTGCTCAGCTCTAAAAGAGATTCGGTTCTGACTTCTACCTTCTTTGTCCTGGGAACTGCAGCTGCTCTAAAAGATATTTACATACCATGTTTATCTTCGTACACCATTTTGCTATTTGCTGTTTATGATACCCTCCTCTTTCTGGGCCCTGCTACATTGCAACCTGCAGCCGTGCGCACATCACCCTGGCAGTGGCATTCGGATTGCTAGATGGATGTGAATACAAAGAGGTGAACTCTCTCCAATTTTTGAATCCAAAGAGGTGCACTGACTCTCCAAAGCTGCCAAGATTACCACACACTGCATCACCATAGATGATGCACCCACATTCCTGCCCAGGACATTGTGTGTTAATGCAGATCATGTACAACTTCTATACATCTAAGTGACACCTCTCAGTATGCTCACCTCAGCTTAAGCAAAACACTGAGGTCACCCAACTGGGTTTTCAGCCCCAGGTCTCAGTTCAGTTCAGGATCTGAATTCCTTCAGATGTACCCAGGAATTCCTTTGGTAATACAGTGCTGTTATGCCCACTTCATGGATGTGTGAACAGGGGCAGTGACACCGAAAAGACAGTACGAATTAAACTCAAACCAGCACTATCCCAATGAATACTGGTACAGGGTATTCACAACAACATTTTGTCTGTACCCTTTAAAGCCAAAGCTTAAACCTTTGTACTCTTTAAACTACTCTTTTAAGTACTCTTTAAAAACCAAGCCTATAACTAACAGTTCCTTTCCACAAGCAGCAGAAACCAGACAAAATCTATAGTAAGAGGATCCTGCAATAAAAGCAAGAATCCATCTGCTTAACTAAGCAGAACACTTGCAGTAAAACAGAGGCACAGGAGGTTAAGTAAAGCACCTCAAGCTTTGTGCCATGTTATCAGCCTGGATTCTACATGCCTATGCATTACCCAAAGCAATGTTTCTGTTGCTTTGGTGCACTGACCATTCCGTAGCCCTCAGCATTCTGTCTGCAAGGCAGAGTGCTCCAAAAGCCTGTCACAAGCCTAGTTCATAAGTGCTTGCTCCAGTTTGCACTATGTGACTGAGAAGTGAATGGTATTCTGCGTAAGAATTTGCACACCCCACCTCTCTCTCATATATTTAAGAAAGGAAACCCACAAGTGAAGCAGAGCTTTGCTTCAAAGCACAGAGATCAGCTTTTGAAAAGCCCACTTGGAGTTAATATTGAGATGACATAAGAGGTAAATCTTGAAAGAAACTCTGGTCATTAAACTCACCAAACTCAGGAGCCTTTTATTATCTGAGGTGGACTGAACCTGACTTTTCACATCACATTGGCGTTTAGGGGACCCATTTCAAACCCAGACTGATCCTGTATGAGACACTGCCCAGCCACATCATTAAATACAACCCTATCCCTGGGCAAATTCTCATACTTGAGCTCTCCATATCAGTTGTTCCCTCTTCAACAGCAAAAGAGAAGTGAAAAGTTTTTCTATAATGAGATCACACCCTCAAGCCAGAGGACCAGGGAACTGCAAATGCATTTCTAGCTTTGACAGGTCTCTGCACAACCCCTGGCACATTGCTTTCTTCAGGGAACACCCTTTACCTCACCCAGAAACCACAAGGATTACAATGATACCTGTACAGGTGACCATGGAGATGACTTTAGAGATGCCCATACAGTTCTATTTTGCCAAGGGCACTCCAGAGAGATGAAGTGTTACCACCAGAAACCTGGTGTCAGGAGAAGGGGTAGGTATAGCACAGAGCTCCATCAGAAGAGGAACATTAACGTTGGCATTTCCCAATTGGTATTTTTTCCATATTCCTGATTTCCTACCTGTATCCAGTATTGTTCCTGCCAACTACAAAGTGCTTTGGTCCAGGGCCACACGTGTAAATGTTAAAGTCATTTTCTGGCACCAGATCCACATCATGGAAAATGAAACACTCCCAGTTAGCTTCTTTTAGGGCCTCCAGGTATCCTACATTCAGCAGCTTAGCACGATTAAATTTGGTGCTGCCAGCCTGTGGAAGAGAATGGAGAAAACCTCTGAAGAAGGTGTCAAACCTTTAGAACCAGAACCGCTCCCAGATATTTGTTCTGATCACATAATTCACAGCCACATCTTCCAGCCAGTAACCACACACAGAGCTGACCCACAGCACTGGCTGGCTACAGCACCACAGAGGCCAGTGACACAGAGAGCTTCTTCCATTCCTGCTTGTTATGAACAAAGCCAGGGCCAGGAGAATCTATGGGTACCAGGAATATGCATCCTGGATGACAATCTCACTACTATTGCTGTCCCCATCCCGGAGTTCTGGATACATGTAGATACATACATAGCATAACATAGAGGTGTAAGTAACAGCTTAGAAATAACAAAGAGGTATCAATAAACAGCTTAGAAACTGGTGCCCTATACAGTGTGCCAGAAAAGCTTATGGAAGGTGTTTAAAAAAGCCAAACCCAAAGCACATTAGTCCCATTCTCATGAGTTTATCCACATCAGAGCACCTGTCACGGATGATTTATGCTTGTCCTGCAGTTCAGAAGACAGCAATGCCTGAAGAATTCACTGTATTTCCTCAGCTCACACAGTAGGTGGCAGAGTGGAAAAATAAAAAGCAGGTCTCTTCATTTTTAACTCCTATCTACAACCTCATTGTTAGGCTGCACAAGGGACTCCCCCTAGCATGGGGCTTCTCTTGACTTTTACTAGCCTTGTTGTACAGGCTGAGAAACTTGGGACTGTTCAGCCTGGAGAAGAGAAGCTGTGTGGAGACCTCAAGAGCAGCTTCCAGTATCTGAAGGGGGCTATGAGGATGCTGGAGAGGGACTCTTCATTAGGGACTGCAGTGACAGGACAAGAGGTGATGGGTTCAAACTGAAACAGGGAAAGTTCAGGATGGATATAATGAAGAAGTTCATATAAAGAAGAAGTTTACTGTAAGGGTGGTAAGGCAATGGAAAAGGTTTCCCAGAGAAGTGGTAAATGCTCTATCCATGGCAATGTTCAAAGCCAAGTTGCACAAAGCCTGGGGTGACATGATCTAGTGGGAGTCACCCCTGCCCATGGCAGGGGGGTGGAACTGGGTGATCCTAAAGTTCTTTCCACCCCTAACTATGATTCCATGATTTTCTAGAGCTGGGAACTCAGTGTACTCAAAAGATAAAGAGCAGTTTTCAAGAGAAAGGGGTCATTTGCTAGAAGGTGCCTGGACTGGGAGAGGCTCAGTGAAAGATGAGATAGAATCTGGCCCCCCAGGCTGAGAGAAGGTTAACTGGAGGGAAAACAGTTGTATACACAGCATGTTTTACTGTTCTATAAGACAGTTTTTTTGCTCTGAAGCAGCAAGTTGTTCATCATCACTAACAGCCATCTGCTCTTTGAAGAAAGAAGAGTTAAGGGATTTATGGCTCCATACGCACAATGAGGGAAATCCAGCCCAATGCCCACTCCAAGAAATTAACAGAGGGATCATCAGTTGCTTCCATTCTGAGTCAGGGAAGGAATTTTCCAAGAAAAAAATGAGATAAAATTCCCTAAAATGTATGAGGTCAAATTTCTGCCTGAGGAGGCTTTGTGTGTTTGATTGGTTGGTTGTTTTAGAGTCCTGTATATGAAAGCATCCGTCAGAGAATCTTCTCCTGATGATGGAAACAGACTATTGAATGACCAGAACAATTCAGATCTCTGCATGTTCTTTGCCAGTCGACTTCAGTTGTGTTTGTATCAAGAGCAGGTGAAGCGCAGACCATCTGCTCCAGTTGTGTCTCCCCTCCCTTTGCCCACTTCCTGTGCAAAGGCAGCCAAACACCAGCTAAAATGACTGTCCAGGGAGTTTTACATGTTAGAACTCATGCTGAGCAAATAGCAAAGTTTACTCTCATCTTTTATTGAGAAAAGAATTGTCTTCCTTTGTTTCTATGGGAGGAGAACACCAACCACAGGAGAAACTTAAGTTGGGCAATAAATTGCTCACCCTTCAGGGATTATAAACTCACATTTTTTCCAGCACTCCACTTATGTATGCACACATTTGTGCAAAGAAACATGATGTTCAAGATATTACAATTAGCTCATAAAGAGAGCTAGAGTATGCCCTTCAATTGCTCAGAGAGAGAAATACAGAAGACCCATTTCTTAATCTTCCTCCCAAGTCAATTCTGTGTATTTTAATAGTTAAATCTTGGTTTTAACTATTTCTTTCCTCAAAAGAGACTTAAAACCACTAATGACATCACAAATGGAGACTGAAAATGGATTTGCCATCAAAGAGCTGTGTTAGACCCACTTTTCAGTTTTGGATGTTTCTATCTACATGGAAAAGGGAAGCCAAAGCTTCCAATCTTCAAAGTAAAAACTCTGACAGAACAAGTCCGGACTTCACACTACTGCTCACATCAGACAGAACTTCCAGTCTTCTACTTCTTTTCTCCATCTCACAGATTTCAGGAGATAAAGAATCAGGTTGGATGGGGCTTGGAGCAACCTGATCTAGTGAAAGGTGTCCCTGCCCATGGCAAAGGGTTGGAACTGGATGAGCTTTAGGGTCCCTTCCAACCCAAACTATTCCATGATTCTCCTGATAACTCAGTTGACAGCTGGAGTGAGCCATTATACGTATGATTACACACTAAGGCTGAAAAAAGCATCAGTTTCTCCA
Source organism: Agapornis roseicollis (assembly GCA_002631895.1). Classification (NCBI taxonomy): domain Eukaryota; kingdom Metazoa; phylum Chordata; class Aves; order Psittaciformes; family Psittacidae; genus Agapornis; species Agapornis roseicollis. The sequence continues at coordinate 116,410 of NDXB01018471.1, forward strand.
CTCTATGGGCCACATGACAACTTGAAACAAGGGAGGACCAGTCTATTCAAAGCATATAACCTGCCATGACTTCTGCTGTGCCACTGAGCAGAACTGTAGGCTTTCACCTCGAATGGACTGCTTCATGCTACCTGACTGACTCCCTGAACAGAAGGGAAGAGAAACTCTCAATTTATCACTTTTTTCTCCTGCTGTCTGCAAAATCTGTTTAGACTCAAAGCAGAACATATAAATAAATGAGAGCAAGAGAAAGCAAACAATGAAAGATCAAAAAAAAGCCAACATATTACAAAAGAGAAACCTGTATCTTAGATGAAAATCAACATGGCACAAATCTGTGTATGCAAATTTTAGCTGTTAGCACACTAAGAAGAATGCAAAGAAATTAGTAAAGCTCTCAGGAACCAAGTGGTTTCTCATGAGTACTTCTGCCCACAGCCTTTGCTGGGCAAGTAAAGCACCTGCAAGCAGTAGCTGTCATGTCTGGGTTGAGCTGGCAGAAGTGAGTACAACACACAGCTTACTAAACATGACAGCCAGCAAGCAGATGGGAGAGTAAAGCTGGATACAAACTGAGGCCTTCAATCCAAACAACTCCAAATGAAAAGACAGAAAACATGTCAGCATATTTACCATGTGTGTGCTGCAGGAGAAGTGGTAATGGGAAAGATGCTAACCTTGAATGCTGTTAGGAACAGTAAGTTACTCAGACTGAGAGATGGACACCAATTGAAAACACTGTTAATTCTTTCCAGCTTTGCTAACAGCAGCTGAGATCCTGCAGTGGTACCAGCAACGGCTGCATGCACCACTCAGCAGGTGCTGGAAACAGACTTGGAGGACTGATGTTAGCCAACAGAAGCAGCAGCAAGCGTCTCCTTGGCCTGCAGAGCATCACCCCCAAATGCCAAACCCATCTCAGCCTCACCTGGTGAATAACATAGATGCCATAGTCCAGCTGCTGCCTCTGCAGGAAGGGGTGGAGGTGCTCCAGGAGGTACAGCAGATGCTTCTCTCGGTTGCGGTGTGGAATGATGATGGCCACGTGGTGCTGTGCTGCGCACTCCAGAGGGTGGTACCGGCCCTTGGCTACCTGAGGGTTCTCCTTTTGTACCTCTTCTAGCGTGAGAGATGCTTTGAAGGTGAGTTTGCTGGCACCAACTGTAGGAGAAGCACAAGAAGCTTTCCCCAGTTATTTCTGATTGTGGTTAGTCCAGGCATCTAAGTCTGTAACAGCATAAGAAACCTGGGATCAAGCCCCAGTTGGTTTCCCTGCCTTTCCAAGAGAAAAGTAGTGCCACAAGGATATTATGCAGTCAGTGGAAGGAGAGAGTATTAAGTGTTTAGTTGCTTATAAAAGTGATAATAAAAAATAATAATTAAAAAAGATCAAAAGAAGTTCCTATGGCAGGAGAATTGGCTTGAAATGGCTGCCAGGGCAAAGCAGAGGAGAAGGAAGTAGAAAAAGACATAGGACTGTGGCCATGAGGAGCCATCTCTACTTAAAGCATGAACAAAATCATTATAGGCTTAAGGTAAGATAAAACATACCAAGGCTTCCTCTAGTCAGATTTTCATCACTTCTCTTGCACTGAGCTATCATTTCATCCCCTTTGGGCTCAGCAAACCCACTGAAGAGAACAACAGGTCACTGTGATGGCTACAGCTGCAGTGCTTTCACTTAAGCAAACACATCTCTGGGGCAGGAAAGGGGGGCGTGCAATGAGACAGCAGCTTTTTGGACTACAACAGGGAAGAGTGAAGAATCCAGCTTCCCAGACAAATCCCTAATCAGGTCCACAAAAAGAAGAGAAATGCAACAGTGACGTGATAGTGCAGAGCAGAAGCCTGGTGCTGCCAGCAATACCAAGACAAAAAGAAACAGCTGTTGGGAAGATAAACACTGTAGCCATGAACACCCCACTTCTTCTTCCTTTCCCTAGGCTTTTATTGCTGAGCATGGGAAATGGTATGGTCATGTTGTATGGAATATCCCTTTGACCAGTTGAGCTCAGCTATCCTGCTGTGTCCACTCCCAACCTCTTGCCCACCAATAACCTACAAATATTAGGAGGCCAAGGTGGAGACAAAGCCTCAACATCATGCAGACACTGTTCAGCAGTAGCCAAGTCACTGGTGTGTTACCAAAGCTGTTTGAGCCACAAATGCAAAGCACCACACCATATGGGCCGCTCTCCCAGCCAGACCCAGCACATAAGTCACTTCCTTACCCAGAAGTGCGTACTGAGACTGGTTGTGTTGTATTTGTTTCACAGGAAAAGTGTCCAACTGTAAAACGCTAGGAAGAAAACCAATCAGGAATTGTAAAGCAGGTGTAACATGTTAGAAAAGGCAGGAAAGCAGGATCACTTACTCAGGTATGGAGACAGAGCTGGGCACTCATCTTGAAGTGATTTTACTGTAGGAACTTCTGCAACTGATTCCATCTTCTCTTCCTTTTGACTGTCCTCCAGGCTAGTCACCTTCCTGAAATCCTCCACCATGATCTTAGCTTTAGGCATTTCCTGTCTAGAGTCCACATAGTAACTGACTGTGGCCCATAGCACCATCAAACATAAAGTGACAAGCACCAACACTTTGAACTTATAGAAGAGGTGAAAGACATACAAGCTCAAAGCCATGATTCTCCCTGATCCACTAGCTGTGTCCTCTGCTCTGATGCTGAGGCAGCCTGCTAAGCAGCCAGGGGGGATGAAACCAAAGGTCCCAAGAAGGATGTCACAGGAGAGGAGTAAAGCTGGAGGTAGGGAGGGCTGTCACACTTGCTGCAGTTTTGCAATTCATGAAGCCCTGGTGCTCTTTGCTCTTCAAATGTCAGGAAACAGGACTTAACCTGGACAAAAAAAGAGACAGGAGTTAGTTTCTACCTCTCTCCACTGCTATGCCTTAAGGAAAACAGCTTATGACCAAACATGAAAGGAATAGCAAGTATGAACTACTGATCAGATACCAAGGCACTGAGCTCAGCCACAAACCAGCTGCATGATTTTAGGCAAATCACCTTCCTGCTTTGCTCTCCACTCCCAACTTTTCCTTCTTTTTCCTTCCAGAACAGAAAGTGTAGCTACTACCCCATGTTACGTCTGAGTGCATTGCCTCGCAATACACAGGCTTCAGTGCTTCTGCTCCTACAAAACTTACCAACAGCTGTAAGGTAAGAGATTCTGTTGGCTATGAGTTAACTCCTGTCCCCCATCCTCCACTCAAAATGAGAAACACGTGAATTCTCTCCAGAACCCAACTGGTTCTTCTGAAAGAGAATATTATTGATGCTCCATTGTTCTGCACCATGCAGTGTGCATCCTGCAATATCTGACTGGCATCAGAGGCTCTGTATCTGCTGCCTGCCAGTGGCTCTTTGCTCAGTGTTCCCCTCTCACATGCTGCTGCAGGAGGTAAACCTGCTACTGTTCAAGGGAAAGGTTCAGTTTTGCAGTGTTAGGTCTGTGAGGATCCAATCCTTTGCTCTGCTTCCTGCCCTCCTTCAGGAGCTCCATTTTCCTACAGTGCATCACATTATAAAGTTGCCATGCAAATACTTTCGTCTGTTACTATCAGCACACAGCAGAGAAAGAATGACATTTTAACATAAGAGAGCTTTGATATAGAGAACACCCAAAAAAACTGCCACGTGTAAGAAGATGAAGGACTGAGGCTAAGTGAAGCAAGGCAGTGATTAAAGCCAAGGCACACAAAACAGGCTGGATCAAAGAGAAGAAACACCGAAACATGGAAGGTTACTTTATAACAGCTTTCAACATATACATGAGATACCCAGGCAGAAGGAATACAGTAACCATACATTCCCACTACTTCAGCCTAGGTGTCTTCTGGAAAAGTCTGTTGATTCACAGGGATGGATGTGGGATCAGGCATAGGACTGACAAGTTGAAATTCTCAATGTACTGCCCAGATCAAGAATGAGCAGCTGCTGTTCCTCTTGCAGGCACTACACAGAGGGTATAACCTGCTCTCTCCATCCACATGCAAGGCACAGCACTGCTCTAAGGGAGGAACAGAAGAGGTTTCAGTAACCTTACCACCAGCAGTAAAAGGTCTCCACATCCACTTCAATCACAAGGAAGAAAGCTTGGTGCCACCTCCCCTAAATCCTTTCCTCCCATGCTGCTTTACAGCCTGGTGGTCCTTAGCATCTAATTGTACAGTGACATCACTCCAGTCTTCAGGCTCTGCTCCCAGTTACCATGATCAGCCAAAGATTATCCAGAGTCACCGCACAGCAACATCATGCAGAGGGAACTCACCCACAACTCACGGGTGCATTCCATCATGGTCCATGAAGCTATGTGTGTCCAGTTCACTCAAGTATTCCCTGACTGCTTAAGTGATCCTCTTCCACCAAGGGTACATCTTCCTTACTCCAGCCTTTCCCCCTCATCTCTGACACCTGGGATTCCTGAATTCCAGCCTCAGTAGTAAAAACTAGGCAAAAAAAAAAAGGCATTTGGTAGTTCAGCCTTCTTCATGTCCTGCAAACCAAGTCCCTTATCTCACTGAGCAATGGGCCCACATTTTTCTTTGCCTTTCTTTTGTTACCTGTGTATTTAGAGAAGTCCTTCTTGTTATCTTTAAATCATACCTGATATATTGGGGGTAAGAAAAAGATCACTCAGTGAGACATTAAAACACGTGCAAACCATAGTTCCATCCAAAATTCAATACCAAACAAATTTTGCTACAAACAATAACCCCCAACACGCTGGAAATGTCATTCTTCTACTGCACTTTATAACTCAGGGTGAGCAACTCTCAAGCCTGGGTGGGAAAACACCTATGGTGCAACTGAATTCTTCTAATAGTTCTCTAACTTGACCCTAGCTCTATCTGACCTTCAACACAGGTATCAAGAAGCTTTCACAGGAACAGAAAGCGCAACTGTTCTTATGAAAGAAGTTCTTAGTGAAGCATAACCAAAGCTAGTTTAGAAAATCACAGCTGACTAGAAGGGCACGTGGTTAAAAACACCATGGTACCCATTTTTAAAACAAAACCAAAACCCCCACAGAGTTATCCAGATATGGCACTGGCCAGAATTCCAAAAGTCAATGAAGAAATGAGAAAGATCTCCATCTCTATGCAGACACTGTAAACACACTTCTACATATATCCATCAGGGATTGTAGCAGTAGGACAAGGTGTGATGGGTTCAAACTAAAATAGGGAAAGTTCAGGATGGATATAAGGAAGAAGTCCTTCACTGTGATGGTGGTGAGCCACTGGAACTGGTTGTCCAGAGAAGTGGTAAATACTCCATCCCTGACAGTGTTCAAGGCCAGGTTGGATAGAGCCTTGGGTGACCCCTGGTCTAGTGTGAGGCATCCCTGCCCATGACAGGGGGCTGGAACTGGATAATCTTGAGGTCCTTTCCAACCCAAACTGTCTATGATTCTATGATCATACTGAGGCACATAAATACTGCATGATCTCTGCTCTCCAGCATCACATTTATACCATTAACTTGTCTCTGAGCTCTGCAGTTTGCCTGCCAACACAAGGTCTGTAGCCTGCTGGGTTTTCTGAAGCATATGCCAATCCCTGCTTGCTTGCTCCAAAGTTCCTAAACACTGTTCAGAACAGGCTACCTGCAAGATCCAGCATGGACAAGGCATCTTGCAAAGCAAAGTAGGAACATCAGAACCCCATCCATTTTCATTCAGAAATACACATACACTGGAGTATGACATGCTGTTCAAGCACAGAGCAAGTGAGTAACATACATACAAGCTGGGTCCCCATGTAAGGGCTTGCTGGGTCCCCATGTAAGGGCTTACAGGGTCAATGCAGCCATTTGCTTAGCAGCCTCGTTGAAGCCACCGGCATTATCAAGCTCAGAGACACACAGAAATTGCAGTCTGAAGGTTGTTCCTTCTGATCTAAGCCAAATTCATAGGTAGACAAAGACACTACCAGCAGGAAGATCGATTACTGGTAGCCCTGAGTTAGATGGCAGTGAAGGAAAGTAACCTCATGAACAAGATCTCATATAGAATTGGAGTAGGTGAAAACTCATTCTTTTCCAAACACTTACTTCCCCCTGATATGTCTTTAGATATAAATTGGTGACTATGCTAAAGCCTAGACTGACATGATCATTTATGGAGAAAAGTTACTTGTAACAGTATAAATAATCAGTGAGAACACACTGCCTGCGTGTTATTTTTCATGTGCTTTCATTTAAACCAATCCAGCCTCAGGAAGGCTCCAGAGATCCTGTCATTTGCTGCATGGAAACTTAACTCTTAACTTACACAAACTATCTTTCTGACTCTACCTGTTTCTTGCTGCCAGTAAGGACAGGTTTCTTATGTAGGGGTTTTCAGAAAAAACTTCCTCCAGCTCACACAGTAATTCCACAGACAGAAGAACAGGTTCAGCAGCACAAAGGATTCATTTCAACCTAACTTTTAAAACCTTCCTAAGTTCAAGCAGGAAATGAAGCATGAAAGAGTTTCTTGGCACTGCCTTTATCAGATCTGTATTATTAGTTAGTATTTTACCTCTGTAGACTATTAGTTGGCATTTTATCTAGGCCAAAATCAAAGCAGCAATGGGTTAGCTCTGCTGTAACTTTTCATGCTGCTCCAGATCTTCTTCAATAAACCCCCCAAGAAAGAATTGAGTTCTTTACAACTGACAAGGTAGAAAGCATCAAAGGTATAGCATCAGCTTATCAGCTTTTCCATGCAACAGAGTTCAAGCCCTCAAGTTTTACGTAAGGCAAAACTTGCTCCTTTCACAGGCATTTCCTTCTTTTCAGTAGATTGGATTTGTAGTAGAGCATGAAGCTAATAGTTTTACACTCTTCTTTTATATAACACTTATAATCCTATTACCTCTTTCTATTAAAAACCCCACTAAATGTACTGAGAAATGGTGAATTCATGGGCTAAGCAGAACAAACAAAAGCAACCCAACCCTCAGACAAATACCCTTTCCACTTCTCAAGATCTCAAGCCAAATAAAGCAAGCACATTAAACCACTTACTGCTGCTGCCACATTCCTCCATCCTGCAGAGCAGTCACTCCAAGTAGTATGGAGAGTGCTATGCAAGTGCAGACACTCTTCATGCAGGAAACCCCACACCATAAAGAGATTTCTGTTATCTGTCACATGCTGCAGGAAAGAGTCAGCACAAAACTGGCAAGATGACAAATAAAAAGAGCCAACATATCCTGCTTTTCCCTAGCTCCAAGAGGAGGCGAGCATGCAGGACGGCACAAGTCCCAGCAGGCCAGGATGGCAGCCAGCTCACTCCTTTCCCCCTAGCACAGAAAAGCCAGCACAGGCATCCTATGATGTATCTGGACTGCACTGTGCCAGAAGCAGGGCTGCACACAAAGAATCAGTATAACAAACCACATGCCAAAAGCCTTTGCTCCTAGAAGCAAGCAAAAATTCATATTTCAGCCCTTTTGCTATCTGTTTCTAATGTTAGAGATGCCCTTCTTACACACATCAAGCTGCCCACCCTCTTGTCCATACTTGTGAAGCCCAGGCACGCTTCTCTGTTAGCAGCCAGCCATACTTGCTGCTGACAGTACCACCACAGACAGAAGTGTATACTTTAAGCCTGGCTTACTGACCAGTCTTTTCACAATATACAAGCTATTATTACAAGGTTGTCCCTCCCTGGTGCTTTTCCTACTACTGCCCCATAACACTCCTCTAGCAAACTGGCAGGATGGAAACAACAGAGGTGTCTCTTTGCCATCTTGCCAGTCCAGGGCACCAGGGCAGCATCAGTGCAATGTTTGCTGTGCTGGCTGAGATCTGATCTGGCACACATTTACCAGGAACAGCTTTGCTGCCAACCTACCTAAACCTCCTCCCTTGTGTTAACTTGACAAACAGACTTCCTTCAGCTGCATCCACGTTTGAGGAATTTCTGAGCACACCTCTAGCAGGTAAAGGGTGAGCTTTTCTCATGCATACAGATAATCACAAAAGACATAGAAAGGATGAGACCGGAGTACAAACCGGGTACACAGCTAAGAATGATTGTATTAGAGGTGGGGAGAGAAAGGATAGGCACAGCCTCATGACGCATGTTGATCTCCTGTAACTCAAGCTTGTTTGAGCTGAGTGTGTGATATGTACATTTTGAGCAGCTAGATATTTCAAAGCTTCCCCATTAAGCCTCCTCTATGCTACAAGAGTCTTACTTATTACTAGACTTTTGGGGAAAATTTCTTGTTTCAGACACCTAGTAGTGCAGAACAAACCGTTAGGACTCCTTTATGTTTCAACTGGTCAGCCACAAAGTCAGACCACCCTGGCTCTCAACTTTCACTGTCTCTTCTTTATCTCTGCTCCAGCCTCCAAACTATCCTTTCTCTGCAGCGCAGTGGCTCCCATGCAAGCCAGGTCAGGAGGCAAGCAGTGAATCTAGTAACCTTCTGTAAGCCTCCATCTAACCTTCCCAAATGAACACCTGGTACCATCAGCAAAGGAGTAGTTCAGCTTTCAGTTGAATAGGAACAGTTATTTTAGAAGGATGATAATATCCATTTCCAAGCAGTAAGTGTAACATTCCACAAGCTGTCTCAAGCCAGACAATTTTAAAGAAGAAGCATATGAGTTCAAAAGAAACAGACCAAGGTGCATTTGTGATTAGAATAACAGCCACTGCCAACTAAAACATTCCAGTTGTGTGGAGAATACAAGCAGATGTGGTGGCCCCACACTCTTTTCTTGCTATTTATGGATTGATAATGGCTTGGTACACAGTGTCAAGGAACAAAAGAATCAGCAGCTCCAACTCTTGAATCACAAACTGTAGAAGAATCCATAACACACCAGGAAAAAACTGTCATGGTTTAACCCCAGAGGGCAACCAAACATCACAGAGCTGCTTGCTCAGTAGGATGGCAAAGAGAACTGGAGGAGGAAAGTGAGGAAACTCATTGGTTGAGATGATGACAGTTTAATGGGACAGAAAAGGAAGGACATAATGATAGCAGTAATGATAATAATTAGAATATACAAACCAAGCACTGCAATTGCTCACCACTCACCAACCAATGGCCAGCATCCCAAGCAGCAGCCCTCAGCCAGCTTTCCCATCAGTTTCTGTACTTAGCATGGCATCATATAGTTTGGAATATCCCTTTGGCCTGCTTGGGTCAGCTGTCCTGGCTGTGTCCCCTACCAACTCTTTGTACCCCTCCAGCCTTCTCACTGGCAGGGTATGAGAAGCTGAGAAGTCCTTGACTTAGTATAAACACTAGCTGAAAATCACCAGTGTGTTATCAACATTATTCTCATACTGCATCCAAAACATAGCACTGTGCCAGCCGTGTACTGGAAAGGAAAGTGACTCTATCCCAGCACAAACAGGATAACAAACTAGATATTTATCTTACATATTGTCTCTGTGTTTGTGGGCATCAGGGAAAAAGTGACTGGAAGATGTAAATGAGGAAGGTTTAGCAGGTAAACACAATAAATCCATCTTATACAAAAGGAACATCCTAGCAGAAAAGCACTGAAAGAGGACTCTGCATACAACTGTAACTGCCATGCAGAACAGGTAAGAAAATAGGAGTGTCTCAGTATCTCACCTATCCCTAACAGGGATGCCATTGTTCTACCCAACATTACCCCAAATGAGAAGTGCTATTCCCCTCTTCTAGCCTGCTTTGGTTTATGATCAAAGAGCTGAACAACTTGCTCCACAGGGAACACACAGGACAAAAGTAGAAGCCCCTGAGCACTAGTGTGTGTGAAGTCCGTTGTCCTTCCAATGTGTGCTGCTGGTTTTCTGGCTGCCAGAAACCCACCCAGCCACTCTCTCAAACATCACAGTGGATATACGGCTACTTTTAACATTCCCAGACAATTTGCTGAGCAAGCAGAAGACACTTTACCATAGTCATGTTTCACTTATAAAAACAGAGGCTCAACTCTTGGTAAATACTCAACACCTAAAGCTTCACATTAAGATTTCTGAGATTACCAAAGGAAAAGGTATGTTTTCTGTATTATGCACATAGAGAGCCTGTGCTACAAATGGCCCAACATCATTACCAAGCACAGACCAACTGAGTGGGTGCTGTTTTCACTTTCCTAAGAGGTACTGAACTCTGATTTTATACTAGGAAATGCAATCTAAGGTCTTCAGGCCAATAAACACATTTATGAATGGCCTCTCTTGTTAACAAAACTACAGCCGAGCCACTGACCTCACTGTAAAGGACACAGCACTGTCAGACCGAGTGCAAAGATCACAGCATACACCAAACAGAACTCGCACAACCCAGAACTCCCTGACTGCTTACCTGAAAAGGCAATACCTTTTAAACAAATTAAGCACATTTTGAAACACCTTCCCCTCCAAAGTCAGTGGAATAGCCCGAAAAAGCAAGCAGCAAAATAGGTTTGTGTGAACACAGGAATCTCATGTGGATGGAAAGCTAGACAGGTGAAGTTCAGTTTAGAGATGAGGAAAAAGCTCTTTACGGTAAGGGTGATGAGGTACTGGAACAGGTTGCCCAGAGAACTGGTAAGTGCTCCATTCCTAGTAGTGTTCAAGGCCAGGCTGGACAGGGTTTAGTGTGAAGTGTCCCTGCCCATGGGAGGGGAGCTGTAACCGGATGACATTAAGGTCCTTTCCAACCCAAACCATTCTGTGATTCAACTCTGCAATACCCTACCTTTTTCTGGCAGCTGTCCCCTTGCTGCAGTGGCACATATCAGTATGGATGCCACATGTCAGAGACCTTGCTACTGCACAAAAAAACCTCAATGCATTTCTGGCCAAATCCCTCCCTCACCTCTGTCCTGCACAAAAAAAGCTAACACCCGAGAAACACGCTGCATTACAACAGTGTAAATTCTTTCTTCAGCTTTAAGTACTTCACAATAGGCTTTTTAAACCAAAGTACTAACCACAGAGAGCTAAAGCAATAAAGAAAGAAGCTGAGGTAAGAAGTACTGTGGCTACTTAACACATTTATGAGTTTCATTTTAGAGATACCTATGAACAAAGCTGTGGAAAGAAAAAAGAAAACATAAGATGTACATATATTACGAAAGCACAACTAAGAACAGAATCCCATTCTTGGTTTTTCATGAAGGTACTTCAGCATGAGAACTGCCAAGGAATTCCTGCTGAAGCTGCCTTTGGCATAAACAGATTTTACTTTATGATTATTTCTTGTAGTCTTATCTCCGTAAGGACTGCAAACCATTGGTACCTACTGCAGAGACAAGTATCAAGAAGCTGTGTAGATGACATGACTTTGTTAAGCTATTAAATGCACAGGACCTTTTCCATCTTAAGAGACAACTTACATCTATGCTGATTTTCAAACAATCTGCAGATAGGTTTTTATGCCGGAGAAAGTTTTCAAACATACATTTTAAGCCCTCTAACTCACATCCTTTGGAAGCGTTATGTCCTAGAACAGCATCTGAGAGAATTCAAAACTGCTCCAACACTTCCACTTCAAGCTTAAACCAAACAATTGTAATCGATGTCTTGTGGAAGTAGTTCTAAACACATACCCCTGAGAAACAGGATACTATTAAACCTTTTGGACAAGCAGCTCATCAAGATTTCAGGCAGCGAAAGATAGTGCATCACTCATCCTCACACTCAGTTACTAACCTGTTCTCCTCATCTCACCAGATCTTGTCTGGAGAACTAAAGGTGAGATGTGACGTGGACTCCTCCTGTCCTACACCCTCAGGGTTAAAGAGCTCCCATCCCTCTACAACCTTCCTCCTCCTCACCCAAGCAGCAGCAGGCCCTATCTCTCTCCAGCAACAAAACAGAAGATCAAGGGGATGATACTTAACTCCTAAGCAGAGTAGGTGAAAGTGGCTCCTTTCCCTTCACTTCTCATCACTGTGCAGGTACCACCCCTCCCTATCTCACCCATGAGTAAAATAAGCTTCAAGAGTACAGAATTCAACTACAGGACTAAGGGGGACACAAGATCAGTGCTGCAGATGCCCCACTAACACTGGATACAAAACTTTTAGTATTATATATAATTGTGTACATTTAGAATCATTTTGGTATCAGTTTAAAAGGATTGCCTGAAGTATAATATGTGATATCTCCACATCACAAGTCACTGCCTGACAAAAAAAGTATTACCCAATTGTTGCTCTCAGCAGCAGTACTGCTTTAAGGACAACAAGATGACACAATATAGGCTGTAAAGCATGTTGCTTGTACATATGCAACAAGAGAAAAAAAAAGGTGAGACAGAATGCTTATAAAACCCCCTAAATATGTTAAAAACTATAAAGAAAAAAGGAATGGAAGCTCCCTCCCATTGATTTACAGTATTTTAAAGGTCACATTTATGCACAGCAGAAAACCCAAAGCCTCTCAAGCATAAAAATGTCTTTTTATGTCCTTATTTTAAGTCACCCAGCCCTGTTGCACACCTGTGGGGTGACTTCTGTACTATGTATTTGCCTAAACAAATAGGTTTGAAACTGAGCTCTTGCATCAAAACAGGCAGTCATTCCAGCAGGCTTCAGAATCTGCAAGCATACCTTCAACCCAGCAAAACCCAAGTTCCCCCAACTCATTCCTGCAAATTAGATGTAGGATCACAGAACAAAATACAGAAATCTAGCACCACTCAAATTCCTTTTTTTCCTACGTATTACTTAAAAGAATGTGGCAACTCAATCTACAGAGAAAAGAAAAACCTTTCCAAAGCTGAAGGAACAAGTTTTTTACTTCTAAACGAAAAGTATTTGTGAAAATGAAATACAGCTGTTGGAGAAATGAGAAGGAAATACCCCAAGACATCAAACCCAAGATCAAACATCCTTAAAGAAAACACTTCTCAAGAAAGCTCATTGACAGTGACAGTATCTAGGATGAAAAGTGATCTACTTCAGTGTTAAAGAAGCATTATGCAAATTGAATAGCAACAGAGAATAACACAAACCCCCAAAGGTGTGGGTTTCAGTGTTCTAAATTTAATCAGAATGTTTGTAATTAACAATGGAAGATTTACAGAATCATCACCCAGTTACTGAGAAAAAATAAATCTTTAAAGAGCATGTCACATAGCCAGCAACCTTACTGATAAAAAGTACAAATATTTCAAGGCTATCAGCAGATACTAGAGGTTTTGCCTTTGGTTTGGTTTTTTCACATTAGCCAGGTCAATGACATCAAACTTTCACTTTCCTCTTCTCTTAATCCTCTCTGTTGAAAACCGAGCTCTACTAAACTGACTCAGGTGTCCCTTGGGAACTTGGTTGTTCATAAGCAGCATATTACATCCATCCTCCTGATTTATAATCTCTGAGCCCAATACAGTAAGGCCACACCTGGAATAGTGGGCCCCTCAGTACAAGAGAGACATTGAGGTGCTGGAGTGGGACCAGAGAAGGGCAATGGAGCTGGTGCAGGGACTGGAGCACAAGTGTGATGAGGAACAGCTGAGGAACCTGGGGGTTCGGTCTGGAGTGGAGAAGGCTCAGAGGGGACCTTATGGCTCTCTACAGTTACCTGACAGGAGGATGGAGTGAGGTGGGGTCGGTCTCTTTTCCCAAGGAACAAGTGATAGAACAAGAGGAAATGGCCTCAAGCTGCACCAGAGAAGGTTTACATGGAGATGAGGAGCAATTCCTTCCCCAGAGGGTGCTCAGGCATTGGAACAGGCTGCCCAGAGCAGTGCTGGAGTCACCGTCCCAGCAAGTGTTCACACACCGTGTAGATAAGGCACTCACTGACATGGGTTAGGGGTGGCCTTGGCAGTGCTAGGGAACGGTTGGACTTGATGGTCTTAAAGGTCTTTTCCAGCCAAGCATTATCCTACAATTCCATGATTCCACTTCCACCTAACATACCGCTTTCAAATATGTAACTGTTCCTCATCACACCAGTGACACTACAACAACATTAAGCACCAGCAGACTTCTCTGCAGGATCACATCCCCAGGTCCCACCTCTGATGCTCGGGAGCGATCCCCGCTGAGGAATTCCCTGTATGCTCCTTCAGAGGCGCCGCGGGAGCCGAGCCAACGTCTCCTCCACGTACCAGATGCTAATCCCCTCCGCTCTTAAGGCTTTGAAACCGGAAACTCCCACACACATCCACCTCCTCACCCTTTCCTCCACGGCTGGCCCCGATCCCACCGCACCCCGCCGTCAGGAGCATCTCCCCCTTCACCTTATTAACAACGTCTCGTACTCACAGGCCCCCGGCGCGTCCGCCTCTCGTCTGCTCCCGGGACCGCGCTTGCGGCCACCTCAGCCCGCTCCCAGCACGACCCCGCGCAGGCGCCGAAGGCTGAGGGGAGGGGAGAAGATGAGGGCGGAATTGAAGGGAAGAATTGAGAGGGAGGATGGAGGAGAGGCGCCGGAGCCTTCCTGCCTTCCCGAAGGGAGCGGGAAAGGGATAATGTGCCGCAGCCGGCCCTTACCCACCGGCCTGTGAAATACAAGCTCATTCCTCTAAAGGAGATGACAAGGTTTTATGGAGGGTCAAAGTCAGTAAAGCAAAAGCAACAGCGTTGGGCGCATGACCGTAGCCAGAGGCGCCACTGAGTAACATTTGTTACAGGTTTATATACTTTGACTATTGCATTAGTTACATACATATTCATGATTCCCGCGTATAGCCGGGGAATATTGCAACTAGCTCCAGGACCTCATTGCTGTGTTTCATCACAGGCCGCACTTCCCACTGCGGCTGCACCGCTGTGACCGCCCCCTCCCCTCAACACCGCGGCGGGGATAGAGCGGCCGCCTCCCGCCACAGAGACCCCCTCTGCAGGGGCTAGAGCTGGCCTGGCTCGGTTATGGTGGCTGCTCAGCGGGGTTGTGAGTAGCGGGCAGTGCGGGCCTTATCCGCTTGTTTGCTTCAGGGTTGCAGAGCAAACGCTGGAGGCACAGCGTTATCAGCACAGTTCTGATAGTGCCTGCTGCTCAGCCCGCCCGAGGTGTGCGTGGCTGGGTGTCAGATCCCTGCCCGGCCTTGCAGAGTGTCAGGGTTTGGAGCTTTGGGGAGGGTGGGGGTTTGAAGCTGGAAGGGAGTTTTGAGGGCCATGGGCATCACAGCATTTGGTGGTGCTCACCAAAAGTTGGGAGGTTTGCTTCCTCTCAAGATGTATCTGTTCTATTTGGTACTTCTCTCTTGGAAAGTTAGAGGGAGCTCAGCAGGAGTTCTTCAGTCTCAGGAATGAGGACTTCAGATGCCTGTTTCCAAAACCTGGTTGCTCAGGAAAGAGAAAGGTGTTCCCCTTCTTGAAGTAGAATCACAGCAGGGCTTTTTGTGTCGAGCCTTAACAGAGTGCAGACAGAACTTCAGAGATACATGCTGGTTGTGAGGAGGAAATTCTTTACAGAGGGTGGTAAAACACTGTCACAGGTTGCCCAGAAAGGTGGTGGATGCCCCATCCCTGGAGACATTGAAGGCCAGGCTGGATGTGGTTCTGGGCAACCTGATCTAGTTGGAGATGTCCCTGCTCATTGCAGGGAGCTGGACTAGATGAGCTTTGAATGTCCCTCCCAACCTGAACTATTTATCAGTATTTTTCTTACTATATGAAAAAAGCCTCAAAGGTATTTTTACCTGCAGTACAAATCACTGCATGGATTAACCAAAGTTCATATGGCTAAAATGTAATGTTTGATGTTTCTCCATCAAAACTTCCCAGCCTAACTGCCCCTACCATCCAAAATTATTCGATATACCAGCCAAATTAAATTATTTGGTCAAAATATTGAAGCCATTTCACTGACAATGGCAAGAAAAGCAAAAGGGGAGCAGTAGGGATGATCACAAACTGCCCTGCTGAGTGTGCCTGGCTCTAGGGTAAGCCTGCATGCATACATGCCTGTCAGGGGCTGGAAAAAAAAACAACCCCAGACCTCCCTGAGGTTGCATCCAAGAGGAATCTGCTGTCAAGCACTAAAAAACTCTTCAAGAGAAAGGCAAAATTCAGCAGCTTTTGTGGAGAACAATTCTGCTAGAAGCATCAGAGAGGAGAGAATCTCTGTTTTAAAAGTGTAAGAAATTAAATGAAGCAAAGTGTGGCAAATATTTTTGCAAGAAAAAATAGAAAAACCTCCACTGAAACTGTCAGAACTGTCACCGGAAGAGTGCTCAGGCATTGGAGCAGGTTGCCCAGAGCAGTGCTGGAGTCACTGTCCCTGGAAGTGTTCATGCGCTTTGTAGACGAGGCCCGCAGTGACATGGGTTAGTGATGGCCTTGGCAGTGCTGGGGAATGGTTGGACTGGATGATCTTAAAGGTCTTTTCCAGCTGAGTTTATTCTATGATTCTAAGAAATGAGATCTGAGAGAGAAGGAAAGACAGTGTTAAATTTCTCTTGCTTGTAAATAGCAAAGGAAGTTGATAATCCAAAATTAAATATACATGAGGAGTTAGTTGTCCAGTAAAAACTGCACAAGTGACCCCATTTCTAATGGCATCAGTGACACCTATTGACAGTTTTAGTTGGCTTTTAGAATCCAGATGCTAGTTGCTGATTGTAATCAGATCTGCCAAAGCAGCATCGCTCTCAAAGAGAATAAGTTTCTGCTAGTGCTCTGAGAATCAGAGCTATAGATGCAGCAGACACTGATGAGAGGGTGACGGGGAGCATTAGTCATTATGTGACCCAGTGAGAGTGTATCAGCATTCTCCAGCATGTCAGGCCACACACATGCTGCAGATTTAATCAGTGTGTATTTTGTGTCCCAAGACACGCAGCAGATCACATTGTTCTTCATCCCACAGGCCAGCAGAGAGAGGTAAGTGAATGATGGACCTGGAGCTGCTGTGGTGGGGGTCTCAGTGGATAGGGAAAGGCAGAGAGGAGACAGCCAATGGTACATGTGAATGTGCTGGAAGTGAGTTGGGCTCTGCAAGTGTGGACTCAGAGGCATCAGGAATACCGTGTTACATGGGTATGACAGATGTGCAGGAAACATGGGCTACTGCAGTGAAAGCATCATGGGGGATTTGGGAAACAAACAGGGAAACAAACAACAACTAATTCTGTTTATGACCCACAGAATGCTGTGTTAAATTATATCAGTTCTTCTATGGCTACACTATTATAAAAGTTCCTCTGTGTGTTTTCCCCACACAAGTGTCCTTATCTATCAATTTCAACATTTGTCAGGTTTCTTTAATCGGGTTTCTTCCTGCTGGACTAAATCCTATGCTTGTTCCAAACAATAAAACCCTCTGTGTGGATCTCATGGAAGCAGAATCTGTACTGAGAAGCATCCTGAGTCTGGGGTGTCCTTCAGCAATCTAATCTTTTGGTAAGCAAAACCTTACATTTTCCCCCACC
This sequence comes from Agapornis roseicollis, assembly GCA_002631895.1. NCBI lineage: Eukaryota > Metazoa > Chordata > Aves > Psittaciformes > Psittacidae > Agapornis > Agapornis roseicollis. The sequence continues at coordinate 133,735 of NDXB01018471.1, forward strand.
TCAGAAATGCAGGTTTTCCTAGGTGACATCTTTAGCTGTTGATTTTAATCTCATCTGTAGAATCCCAGGCTGGTTTGGGCTGGAAAGGACCTTAAAGACCAGTTCCAACCCCCTGCCATGGGCAGGGACACCTTCCACTAGATGAGGTTGCTCCAAGCCCTGTCCAACCTGGCCCTGAACACTGCCAGGGACTGGGCCAGGGACTGGGCAGCCACAGCTTCTCTGGGCACCCTCACAGAGAAGACAGGAACCAAACTTAAGCTGCCCAGAATATTTGCCACATGCAAATGTAGTACAAGCTATTTTCACCACACATGCCCCCCCAAAAAAATTTCAATGGCTCAAAGTTTTCAAAGTATAAATAATGTTTTTGAAATCTTTGAAAAAAAAAATAAAATCATTAGTTCTGAAAATAATGCCAATAAATTAGCTGTAAATTTAGCAGCAGGTATGTCAGTGGAATGCCACATCTCCGGTCTGGGGAGGGACACATAGTACATGGCATGTTGACTAACATTGTTGTGTTGAGGTGATGAACAGACCTCTTTTTGTCTTGTCTGGGAAGAGACAGTGATACCAGACAGAAAACCTGGTGCCTCTTTGGTTTCCTTAGCAGAGCATTAACAGGTTTCCTCAGAAGTCAAATTCATAGCAGCAGGGTCTTAGTGCTACTAACAGCAATCCTCAATGTACTTTATCTCAGTACAGTGTTATAGAAACAGTGGAATTTCTGAGCAAACAGAATCAGAATATGGGTCACTCGGGTCTGTTAATGTTAGTGTCACTGTTTGTGGAGCAGGAGTAGGTTTTAAAAGGTTTTAAAGTCCTACAGGTTAGTTTCCTATTCACAGAGACATCAGTGATCTGAAGGAAAATTGTAGAAGATGTCTAGAAGCACTGTTTTCTTGGATGCAGATCCAAAGTCCACATTGGATGCTCTTCCTGTCAGCAAGTGTGAAAGCAGCCTTTCTTCTTCATCTTTGCTCTTCAATCTCACAGTTTAAACACAGGCCTCTTACCTGATAAAACTCTCGGATAAAAGCTGTTTTCCTAAAGCAATGCTGCCTTGAAAGGTGAACAAGAACAGTGGCCCTGTCTTGCATGCAGAGGGATGCATTGGACTTTCCAGGCAGTGTTTTGTGCACAAAGACCAACCGGTGTTTTTGTGGCCACAAGAAGAAGTTCTGCCTTAGACAGGGAAGACGTGAGTGACTCACAATCCCCCTGCCACTAGTGTATATGCTGTAGAAGTGTTAGTGTTGCTGTGTTAAATCCAGAGTTCTGTTCTTCTGGTTTTGTTGTGTATTCCTCACCTTCACTCTGTTTTAAACCTTGGGACCCTGTCCTTGAACACATTAACTAACCATTCTGCAGCACAGAATAACTTCATGGTAGTATATTCTGGTGGTGATGGCTCACTGTCACAGTTGCACAAGTCAGCAAAACAGAGCTTACTTTAACATGGGGCAGGTGCCAATAACAGGCTGATGTCAGTAGAAAGGAGCTTAATGTGAACTTCAAAAGTCATCCTAGCAACTGGTGGATGTTCAAGCAATTGGTTTATGCTGAATTTCCTGTCACTGCAGCTACACTATGGTGGTACCCCACCTTGTATAGATATGTTGTACACAAGACCAAAGGTCTATTTTTGTGTTGTAGAGTTAAGGCTTTGACTCTGAATTAAGCATCAGCTGTATCCCAGGGTAAATTTACAGGGCTGGTCAGGATCACAGCCATCGATGTCCCACAGACTGTGGGGCAATAGCCCTGGAGTGAAAGGATAGAGGGGATGTTTGATGAAAAGAGAAAGGAAGGAATTAAATTGATAAGAATGGAAAGGGATTTGAAACAGGAAAGAGAGTGAGCAGCAAAGAAAAGGGGTTAGGTTTTCTAAGAGACAGCGGGAAACAGACACAAAGCATGGCAGAAGTGAGAACCAGATGAAAAGGGTGTTAACCTGAAGTACCAGAAAGGAAAGGAAAGCTAGAAGAAAACAGGAACAGAGATAAACACCAAAACAAGTATATTGCTGGCTGAGAGTGCAAGAAGTTTTATAGCATTAATGTTTGCTGTGTGTTGTCTGGTGGTGTAGTCACTCAGTATGTATGCTCTATCAAAGTCCCCATAGCAGTTACACACTGAATGAGAGAGGAGGGTCTTTTTGAACATGGATCTTTTTGAGCATACCTCCCTGGGCTTCTCAAGGCTGTAATCCAGTGTTTCACATGGTGAATTCCCATGCCAATTTCCCCAAATGCAAAAAGGATGGTCTCATCTTCTACATTCTGCCTGATCTGCTCCTTGTTCCTCAGTCCAAGTTTCATTATCTCGGTCTGGATTACAGTTTCAATGCAACTATGAGGAGACCAAGGACCCAGATGTTTACGGCGCTCTGTAAGGAATTCAGTGATAAAAATATCACGTGTCATGGATTGGACACAAGGGCCTTGGCAGATAAATGTAAGGTATTTCTGAAACAGCGTTATCAAAGATAGAATAAATTGTCACATCCCGTTTCCATGTGAGAATGCGAAAGGAAAAGATGAGGCACCCATCTCCATATCATTTCATTGAATTCTACTGGTGTTCAGATTTACAGCCGAAAAGGAATCTCACCCCTTTTGAATTAGCACAAACCTGTCTCCTGCCTTACTGGATCCTGTTGCACAGCTCCATCAGCTAAGATCTCCTGGGCATGTTTCACACAAAGAGCAGCTTTCTCTTGGGGCAGGGGCCTCAGGCCTTGGAGACACCTGGTCTGAGGTTAAGAACAGTACCTTATTTTCCAAGATTTCACAGTTTAGTTTGGGTTTTTTTTTCCCCAGCTGCTCTGGGACAGTGGAATGCTTTGCCAGGTTTCCTAGTAGAGGGTGTGTATTACTGAAGTGCAGATGCAGGCCTGTGGCCACAGTTGGCTGGTCCAGCTGGTGTGTGCCTGGTCTTCTCTGTGGCTGTAGGGAGAAGGGTGCGCAAAGCTGAGGTTTGAGGGCAGTGGGGCAGGCACATGGGGCTGTTTGGAGTGTGGCAGCTGTTTTCACCTTCATAGGTGTGAAAATGATCAGAAGATGCTGCTCTGGCAGAAGGAAGGAAAGTGAACACATGATGCACATGTATTCCCTGCAGGCAAGAAACGAGGAGGTGGAATTCTGTATCAGAAACAAGCCCAACCGCACTGATAAAACAATGAGACTGTACCAGAGCCCCTTCCAGACCATTTGAAAAGTTAGGACAGCAGAAGGGATTGGTTAAGCCAACTCTACCCCATCTATTATAGTCTATTGCTCACACATAAGCTTATTTCTTTCCTCCAGTATTTCCTCTCTCTCCCTGGGAGGTCTGTCTCGTTGTGACTGTGAAAGCTCATCATTCAAAGAGGTGGATTTCCACCCGCGCAGCTCCCCAGCTCTGGGTTGGCACCTGCTGAAAGCCCCTCAGGAAAGCCTCGGGTCGGTTTCGTACCACCTTTGACTATCTGCTGCCGCTTGGTGGCTGTTGCAGGTGCTGCTCCGTGTCCCTTCCCCTCTGCCGGCTCCGCGCTGGGTCTCTCAGTGTCCTGAGCACTCGTGTGTGGCTTCCCACAGAGCCGGGTGGCCCAGGTCTTCTCCAGTGAGGCACCTGCCTCGCACCTCAGCGGAGGGTGGCAATGGCAGCGGCACTTTTCAGCTGCTGATGTTCAGTTATAGATTTGCTGACAGTAATGAAGCAGTTAATTATGATTTAGTGATCGAGGCCAGGTTGGACCGGGCTTTGAGCAGCCTGGTCTAGTGTGAGGTGTCCCTGCCCATAGCAGAAGGGTTGGAACTGGATGAGCTTCCAACCAAAACCAGCCTGGGATTTCATGATGCAAAGCACAGCTTTCTGGGTTGATTAGCCTTGTTCAGCCTGGCAAAGAGAAGGCTCCGGCAAGACGTTATAGGAGCTGCCAGTACTTCAATTGGCTTACATGGAATCTGGAGAGGGGCTTTTTACAAGGGTATGTAGTGATAGGACAAAGGAGAATAGCTTTAACCTGACAGAGGGGAGATCGAGATGAGCTCTTAGGCAGAAGCTCTTCTCTGTGAGGGTGTTGAGGCGCTGGCACAGGGGGCCCAGAGAAGCTGTGGCTGCCCCATCCCTGGCAGTGCTCAAGGCCAGGTTGGACGGGGATTGGAGCAACCTGCTCTAGTGGAAGGGGTCCCTGCCTGTGGCAGGGGGATTGGAACTGGATGAACTTTAAAGTCCCTTCCAAAGCAAACCAGTTTGTGATTCTATTATTATTACTTGCGATTCTAAAGCACCAAAATGTACCTGGTGCAGCATTAAACACATAAAGGCAGAGAGCACCTCCCCGGCGGCAACCCTGCTGCCACCACCAAGATGGCGGCTCGGCGCGGCCGCCCCGCCCCTCAGCGCCCTTCCCTCCCTGGGCCGTCCTCGGCCGGCGATCGCCGCAGTGTGTGCTGCCGCCGCCGCCTGTCGCCCTGTGATGAGAGCATCAGCCCTCACTGCCACGTCTCCCGGGCAGCTGCGGTGGCGGCGGGCTGCGGGGCTCGGGGCTCGCCGCCGGGACGGGACCCCGCTACCGGCTGATGTCCGAGCCGCGCCGCCGCCCGCGCTTGGATGTGTGAGTACCGGCGGGGACGGAACCCTGCCCCGGCAGTGAGGTGCGGGGCCGGGCGGCCGAGCCCGCGGGCTGCCGCCTGCCTGAAACTTGGGGTGTATGTGAGTGAGTGCCCGTGTGGTGGGGAGGCTCTTGGCTTTTTGTCGTCCTGCTGGTGAGTTACGGCGCTTGGTGCCGGGCTGCTCGTTATAGACGTCTCCTGATGGGTTAAACCAAGAGGTCCGGGCACGTTGTGAGGGGCGGTCGAGGGATTAGAGGCGAGGAAGTTGGTCTGGGTCATGGGTAGGTTTGCTTTGGGCTGTTAAAGCGCTGTCACTGTGTCCTGCAGAGGTAAGAGAGGGCACCGTCCTCTGGAACATGGAGAAGTGAGCCAGTCCTCTCTAAGTCCAGGCGAATCTAACCCGCCATATGGTATCGTTTCCAGAATGGGTGTGGGTACACATCTCTGTCGCTGTTCTTTTTTATGCCACTAAGAAAACAGTATCGGTCGTCCGCCCTTATGTAGGACAGCAGTTAGGAGGGTGATTTTCCTTGTTCCATGAGGTAGTTCCTTTGCTACTCCAGCATAATTTTAACGTGTGAGCATGTAGCAGGAACAGAGGCAGCCTTGTCTGCGATTTATGATCGCTCTCATCCATGCTTCTTCATTGTGAATAACGGGCCCCTCGTATCACTGGCAGCTGTTATGGCTGTAAGGGAAGGAATGAGATGTCTGTATCACAAAGTGGTGAGTCGTAAAGGTTTTGGAGACAAGGCATCCCTTCTGTAACCAGCAGAGGTCTGTTATCTCGCTGTGATCACAGGAGATTTATTTGGGAGAGGGGTATGGTAGTACAGGGACAGGACTGGAATGGCTCAGCTCCAGTTCCAGAGGATGCTGGGAGCAGAGAGGACACCAGCCCTTTAACCTGAAGCCTGCTCCTTTGCTCACCTCCTGGCACTCCTGCTGTTGGAGTGGCTTTGTTTCCCATGCTCTTTTTCCTTCCAGCCTCCTCTGGTGCATCAGCTCCTTCAGCTGAGGGCACTCGGTAGTGTAATGGGATGATGCTCTGCTGGTAAATCCTGAGCCTGCTGGTGCCAAAGCATGAGCCAGGCAATGATGAGCTCTCTGGGAGTTGTGCAGAAACTTCACCCGCTCCTTGTTGTCCCTTACTGGAGTGGAAGTTATTCAGTGCTTCTTGTTGCTATTCCTGCAACCTTCTTTGGCTCGGGTTTTGCAGTATAAACCAGCATATAGGGTAGGACTGCTGTCCAGATCTGGTATATTTGAACAACAGAGGAGCTCAGGTAGTATTACTGACATAGCTAACTGTGTCCAGCATGATGCATATTCCTAATCTCCAGGCCACGGAACATCAGCATGCCTCCTGTACATTCTCATTCCTGGTGCTCTCTTTGCAGACCTAGTGGTTTGCAGTATTTGAGACCTTATTTTCAGAAGGTCTGGGTATCCACACTCCTACTGCCTCAACCTGGGCATTCAAAATTACTGATAATATAGGAAAGACAGCCTTTTACTTTTTATATTTTTACTTTTATTTTTACAGTCTTTCTGGCTGTAAAATAGGGATAAACCATTCTGCTCCCTACTTTGGCAGAGTTGGTTTCTGTTCTGCTTGCAAGGAGATAAATTCTTTCTAAAACTTCTTTCAATGTACAAGTTAGCACCTTACTGAAGTACTCTCATTACAGAGGCACAAACATCATCCTATCGGAGCTAAGGAAATAAAGCTATTGTCATCTTAGTGACCTGCCTATGTTAGCTGATATAACATAGCCAATATAGTTATACTGTTATGTATTACTCAAAAGCAGACAGGTCTAATCGCTCTTTCATCTATGCTTTTTTCAGCTACTGCTTTTTGGTCTGCAGTTTTAGAGAGAGAATTGAATTGTGTATGTATTGTTTGAGGGGGAAAAAGTTCACACCTTTCTGCTGGTGTTGGAATTGAGCAGCACTGAATACAAGTCTTTCTCTGAAAGTGTGTGTATTGCAAATTGACTTGGGCAACTCATGTCAGGGTATTGTAAAATAGCTAACCTGGTTTTTCTTCTGCAGGCATCAAACCTGGATGTTTGAGAATACAGCAAGAGCTTGCATGCTAGGAATGTTTGTTAAGATGGCTTCCACTTTTCTGTGAGTGTTCAGTTCAGAAGTGAGTCTGGCCCCTCAGTACAACTCTGGAGTCACAGCTCCTAAAGATGAATATGGTGCACAGCAACCAGACAGTACTGATTCAGAGACTGTGCTACTCCACACTCTTGGTTCTTTCCCTGTCCTTGAGTATCATGTAAGCAAGGAAAAAAGTTTTCTTCTGGAAGTAAGAAGCATGTGGTTCAGTTTTAGTTCACAGATGTGAAACTCTTTAAGTTGCAGGGGTTCAATTCATTTAATTTAAAGAAGAGCTATTTTGTCAGTACAGAGACGTGTGTGGTTTTTAGCACTGGTGAAAATCAGTTCGAGATTTGTCTTAATTTTTTATTATTTAGAACATTTGGTCTTAAAAATATTACCAATTTCCAATCGGTCTTTTCCATTGTGAAATTTTGTGTTCTGGCATGTCTATGGACTGAGAAATCCAGAGGAGGGTTGAATTTGGCTTGCAGAACCTACTTAAATGCTTAGCATCTTTAGACTTTAGTATTACTTGATCTGTCATTCCTAATTGTGCAGTATGACATTCTGTTAGATATGTTGTCCTTTTTTGAGGCCCATTTTTTTTCTCCTTGCACTGCTGTTCAGTTGGGGAACTCGCACAGTTTGACAGTAGTGTGCTACACAGGAAGCCATAAGGAAGATCTGAAATGACGACAGTTGACCTTCCTCTTCTTTCGGTGATCCCTCCCCTCTCCTTAAATCCACTCTCCGGCTGCAGAATTTGGCCTGTCCCAGTAATCGATGATGCCATGAAGTTTACTTTCCTCTTCTTTGTCCACCTAACAGCAGCAGTTCTCTTGTGCTGACGGGAGCTCCGCTTACTTCGAACTGTACCACAACCCTACTACAGCTTTTAGGCGGTGGATTTTTAAAACAGGAGGTAAATTTCTCATAGCTGTGACTTGGGCAAGTTGCTCATGAGCTCCCAAACTCTCCTGAAAGATTTCCTGCCATTCTTTGTGGCAAGTACTCATTGCAGAGTCATTTCCAACCTTTTTTCTTTTGACTTTTTGGACAGCTGAACGTGTTGCAAGCGGAAAACGAGACTTTTGGTGGGAAGTGAGTGTTATGCAAGCTGGTCAGAAAAGCCATGGCAGTGGCATCAGCGTAACGTATGCTGAGGGTGCTTGGTTTAAAGCTAAATTGTCAGTAGACATCTGTAGCCCAGAATACTTACAAGGGAGCATGTGTGCAGATTCAGACAGCTAAAGCAGGCTCGGTGTAATTAGTTATACCAGGGATTAATGTAACCTACTGCATTTTCCCAGTCTGATCGATTAGTTGCTCCATAAATGGTCACACGAAGTTCTGAGCAATGGAAGCAGGAAACTTGTGTATTACCTGTACCTGTTACTTAGGAGGCAAGTAGAGGGGAGTTGCTGTATTCTCCTATGCATTTTACATTTTAAATCAAATGTATATTTTATGCAAAATATGATTTATTTAGAATCCCTTGTGATAATTCTGCCTTTCTACAGTGTCAAGGATATGCAAATCGTTGTCACACTGATACTTTCTGATATGAATCCCGGTGCAATGACTTGGGGTAAGCTTCAAGAAAGTGTTTCTTCCTTCCGTTCTACTCCATTCCTTCAAACTCGTTGCTACAGATGGCAGATGCCTGCCTTATTTTTAGCTACGTGAGGACAAAACAGAAAACTCCTAGTGACTCCCCATGATTTGTCATCATGGCTGATCTCCATTACATTAAACATTGGGATTGGCAGAGGAACAAAACCAGCAGGAAAGCTGCTTCTGTTTGTTTTGAAAAAAAGCTTGTCTAAAGCACTAAAATAATGCTGTAATAACTATTCAGTGCTGCCTGCAGAGACCCCTGGGAGGAGAAATCCTTGCTGAACAGTTTATCCTCTTTGGAATAAGGAATCTGAGGTTCTGCGGTAAAATAAGTTCCCTGGAAGTGAGTTGAAGAGGAGAGATAAAAGAGCAAAAGAGTTCCTGGCTTGCAGTCCTATGCTCGGTCCATTAGACCAGGTATTATGTGTTCAGGGTCAGGAAGAGAATGAATGTTTTGGTGGCTTGCTTGGCTGAAAAGATGATCTCTTAAGGCAAGAGCATCTTTTATCCGTTCCCCTTCTCCCCCAGTAGTGATCTCTTTTGCTGTGCATTTGCTCTGATCAATTGGAAAAGCAAATTTCAGTGGCTGTAGCCGAAATTCCCTCCTTTCCCAGTCACTGCGTGGGGCATGGTGCAGTGGAGGGGATTGATGGCTGCAGTGTAGCTGTATCTGTGCAGTGTTTACTGAAGAGCTTTGGTGCAAGATGTACTTAGAAGTGTGTGTTGATAAACTATTACCAGCCAGCTTTGATAGCTTTGACTGTGTTGTGTCTGCTAAAACATCCTCCTTGGGATGGAGCATTACTTCCCAGCCATTGCCCCCTTCTAAACTGAACTTTTGCTTCTGGAAGTAACAAGCACATGGAGCTGGAACTTAAAATTTTTGTGTTGCTGCATACTCAACCCTGTTTTGGAGCTGAAGCTGAAACTCTCCCATGTTTTCAGGTGACAGTGCAGGTTGTCTTTGAGAACCATATGTCTCACTCTAATTCCTGCTAGCTCTTTAATTTGAGCCTCTTGCTTTGGATGAGGATAACTTGCCGTCCCTTTCCCCACACCATTTAAAAGCATGGGAACTGTAGGACCAAAATAGACCATGACCCAACTGGTCAGGCCTGCATTTGGAAAAGCTCAGCTTTGCAATTCTGTCATTTTCTCACACACAGGCAGGCCAGCACTCTCTTTATTCCCAGATCCAGCATTTGGCTGTGAGCGTTGCTGAATACATCAGAAGAAGCCAAAGAAAATGTTCATGTCTTGTGATGCTGTTGTCTTGGTGAGGAGTGTGTTATTGGCCACTTGTAGCTGCTGAGCCCTGAGGATCTTGTCTTGCGGGGTTTGGATTTGTTGAGGTTCTTTTCCTTCACTTGTGTTTTGAACATAATTTCCCTTGTCTTCATTCATAAAATTATGATAGTCTTTCATTAAAGCATTACTGAGCTGTTTGCTTTGACCTCCTGCACCAGTTAGTTGCACAAGGTAATTACATGCTTATGAGGTATCATTTTATTACTCCAAGAATCGTTGTTTTGTTCTTCTACTTGCCAGAAGTTCGGTAAGAGCACTTACTGTGTGTATCTTCTTTCCCCCAATTCACAAAGACTTGAGCTCGTCTGCATTCTGAAGAAGACCTCTGGAAATCTTTCCCTCACACCCCCTGAAGTAAGATCTTTGAGGGGATTTTTAAGGAATGTGTAGGATTTGGGTTGGAAATCTCTCTGGTTTTAAAAATGGCTTTGTCAACCTCTTGGATAGTTTTCTTGCCCTGGAGTATTAAGAACTTAAATCTACGTCCCCTCCTTAAAGAGCACATCAGCAAAATGAGCTGTGCACTTTAACCTGGAGAAGTTTTTCCTGTAAATTTTCCTTTTCTGCTCCCATTTTTGTCTGTGGGCATTTGAAGCACAAACGGCAAGTGCTGTCTTCAGCTTGTCTTTAGCTACAGCTTCGATTTTCCCCCTCTAACCTGTCTGCTTAGCTCTGGCCTTCCTTGCTGAAGATGCCTGGAATGAGTCATGGAATATACATGTAGATTCTTGCCTTTTTCTTGCTACTGTCACCCTTCTGTTTTGACACGTGTGTAGAGAACTGATAGATGGAGCTGTGCTGCATTAGAAAAGCCTGCGCTGACTTGGGCTTGCTGGGTTAGTTTTGTTACTACAGAAAAATCCCTTGGTTCTTAGTCACTGAGCAAAACTTAGCCTTGCTGGTGCATCACCTCACAATGGGGATTCACCACCCAGCTCTGTCCTTCTCACCCGCCCCTGGGATATGCTTCATGGGGGCTTCTTCCTCTCTCCACACCAGATCTCCTTCTTAATCCATCGCTCCACGTGGCATGAGGACTTGGAAAATGTGCTGACTTGGGAGACCTCCTCCTAACCGGTTTTACTTCACAGCCCAGGGCCGGGCCTTTGGAGCCAGCTTGAGTTGAAAGGTTGTGTTGACTTAGTGCTGCGCAAGCCAAATATTTAGCTTTCCATCTGATAACCTGTCAGTTGTTTCCTCCCTCATAACAACCTAATGCTTTTTTATTCCCAAACCAAGCTAGGGCTTCGTCCATGGAGGTTCTGCAGCTTCTTGGCTTTCAGAGTAGCAGATGTGAGGGTGCTGACAAGGTGGCCTCGTGGCATGGGTACAGCCATTGCTGCTCCTCAGCTCTCAACCATTTCGGTGTGATGTTGAGTGAATGGGTTACCAGCTTTGTGCCTCATTTTTCCAGCTGTCAAAATTGTTTTATTTAACATAAATAAATAGAGGCTCACACTAAAAGGAAGTAAAATCAAGCCGTAGTAACCCGGATTCACAGGAGTTCAAAAGAAAATTTCACTATAAAGTAGATTTGCTGATAATTTGCTAAGGCATTTGAATTGCTAGACAAATGCATATTTGGGATGAGGTTGCCCAGCTACAGTGACTTGAAGTGAGGACATGAGTAACCAAGGGACCTTTTCACATTGCTTGTTTCACAGACTGATGGGGGTAGAGGGGAGGAAGAGCAGAAAGAGCTGTTTGTCTGCCAGCTGAAAGTCACCACTGTTACAATACATACTTAATCCCAAAGGTTAGAGAATCCCACCCTATCTTTCTCCTCCCATCCTTCCAGAAATGGTTTCACCAGGGGCTGGGAAGTCTTTTTCCAGCAGTGCTAACAAGGTTTTATAAATGAGCCACTGTTGGGGACACAGTGAGTTGCCACCTGTGGGGTGAGAACAGAGGCTGTGCTGGGGACAGAGCGTTTTGCTCAGCTCAGGGTGAACTGTCTAGCTCTTAAATGGTCCCTTGACTTTGTGGTCCAGGAACTTGTGCCTCAGGGCTTGTCCGTACAGTCCAGTTCCAGGATATGCATTCCTTTTTGAAGGAAAATAACCTAGAAGCCAGTGCTCTTGACAGCAGGGGACAGGCAGCAGCAGCAGTGGGGAGAAACTGAGAGATACTGGGACATGAGTGCTTTGGAGACGGGCAGCGCTGAATGGCTGCTTCTGGCACTAAACAACACTAGGAGCTTATATGTTGCTGAGGAGCAGGGAGGCAGAGCTCCCTTGCAAACAGCAACAGAAGCAGCTGGTTGCTTTACCCCAAGATGTCACACAGTTATTGACAGGAAAAAGGCTGCTTTGGTCAAGACATTGCAGTGAGACACTTGTGGTCTCGAGTGAGGGTGGGCATGTTTCCCTTGCTGCTCTTGACTGTAGCTGGTTGTAGGACTTGTGGAGGCAAGGAGAGGCTCTTGAGTGTTTTCCAAGCTCTGCAGCTAGCTTCCCAAGAGGATTGAAGGCTTTCTCATTTTCTCATATTAAAAAACATCCACACCATCAACATAACTGGCTGAGCATTGTAGCATTTCCAGCAAAGAGATGGGGAACCAGGCAGAATTTTCAGTCTGATGACTCACTGACTCTCTCCTGATTTGCCTCTTGCAAGAGCTGTTTGGGCAGCTGCTGATGCAGGAACATGATGCATTGGTCCCTGGGGAGCAGCATGGAGCTGTGTGCTGCTTCACCTCTGAACTGGTGGATAGTTCATCTGCCTTGCTCTTCATCAGTAAAGCCTTGCTCACAGCTGTGGTTGTTGCCTGGGGAGCTGATGGGGAGGAGGAGTGTTGGTGCAGACAAACAAAATGCCCAAGTGCTTTCCGTAGTCTTAAAAGCAAGAATTTGAACTCGGAAGGGCTGATGCATTATTCCTGGATCTTACTATAACCATGTCACAGCTGAAGGTTTTGTGTGTGGTCCCTCTCTAGGACCCAAGTGTTGCCCAAACACGTATCCGTTCTCTTTGTGAGGACAGGACCACTGTCCTATACTTGCTCCCCAGATCCTTCCTGTGTGATGTTATGATGCCCGCATGTCCCTGAGAGAGGAGATCTTGTGAGCTCAGCAGCTTCCCTTCTGGAGGTGTTGGAGATGGAGGGACTACAAGTATGCAGCTTATTCTGAATGACATTATAGGTGAACTGGGAAGACCTCAGAGCAGCTTCCAGTATCTGAAGGGGGCTACAAGGACGCCAGAGAGGGACTCATCATTAGGGACTGTAGTGATAGGACATGGGGTGATGGGTTCAGACTGAAACAGGAGAAGTTCAGGTTAGATGTAAGGAAGAAGTTCTTCACTGTGAGAGTGTCCATGCACTGACACAAGTTGCTCAGAGAAGCTGTGGCTGCCCCATCCCTGGCAGTGTTCAATGCCAGGAGCAGCCTGCTCTAGTGTCTCTGCCCATGGCAGGGCATTGGAACTGGATGATCTTAAGGTCCTTTCCAACCCAAACCATTCCATGATTCTATGAACAATGTGGAATCACATTAATGGACTAAAGAGTCTTGTCAGGAAGCTTTTCTTTCCTTTTGCTCAGTTTTTGTGCCTGTGACTCTATAAAATAAGCTTCCTGGTGGGGTGGGGACTGCAAACAGAGAAGGGAGCGTGGTGGACTCCCAGCATGCGCTGAGGCTCTTCATTAACACTTTGTGTGACTTGGATGCACACAGGAACATTATCTGTTGGACTAAAGGGTCATAGAAACTTTTTTCCCCCCATGTTAGGATATTTTTTACAGTAGAATCATGCCTCTGTTTATTAATTGAAAACTATTAAGAGGCTTTTCCCATGTCTGTCCCCTCCAAAACGAAAGTTGTTCATTGGTTCAAGGCCAAAACAAGCAGACTTGGAGTCAAACTGATCTGTAATCTCCCTGCTTCGTTTCACTTTTTCTGGGGAGCTTCAGTATGGCTGGGTTTACAAAACAAAACCAAACAACCCAGGGATGGTTCTGAGGCACATTTTGCTCTAAGATTTAGCTGTTTTCATTCAACTCCAGTGAAGTGAAGTTATTTAAACCTCGAGGAACAGCCCAGTCTGTATGTTCACAGATCACTGTGAAAGGGCTTATTCAAGTGCAGTTAAAATATGGTGCACTGATGTTCAGGAGGGCTCCTTTCTTTTCCACAGGCATTCTTTTTGAGTGGTAGAAACCTACATTTTACTGGTTTGCAAAGCCCCAGGGTGGGAATACAATTGCACAGTGTCCAAGTGACTATATGGGTGAGCATGTGGAGCGTACTAATGGGATAACACTAATTCTAATGGGATCCTACTAATGAGAGCTGTTAAATTATTGACATGTATTACTGAATGTGGCATCAAACACCTTCCACTGTTAATAGCACTAATCAGACCACCAGCACATTGCAGCCGTAATCAGAAACATCCTGGAGGTTGAATCACACTGTTTTAGCTTCCGCAGGCCCTGCAATAGCTTAATCTATCTTAAAATGCTTTCCAAAGTTGCTTCTTTTAGAGGTTTTCCTAATATTTTTCTTCATCTTAGCAGCTGATGTAAAGTGTTTGGATGCTCTAATGAATTCTGCAGTGTCTGCTGCTGGCCCTGCTCATCTGCTGTACACAGGAGACTTTTCTTCTTTTTATATTTAATTTATGAAATGCAAATATTCCCAACTAATATTCGAGAACATCCTAGAGAAACTTCTCTGAAAGCTTTAGTCCTCACTGCAAAGAGAAGGTAAAGGAAAAGAAAGGTAAGGAAGGCTTCAATTCTCTCTTGTGTCCTCATTGGAATTAGAAGGAGAGTTTTGAAATCTGCCAAAACACATTCTTTGCTTCCAACCCCAAATTATCCAATGTTTGCTCTCTCCTTTCATGTCATTTCACAACTCTTTTTGCTTTGGGTATGCATGACCTTCATGTGGGTATGTGGAAAGCATTCAGCTTTTGAAATATCTTTATTTTTGTGGAAATGCTGAGAATTGGTTATTTGGAGCAGGGATGAAGGATGGGAAAATGTAACCCAAAGGATGATTCTTTGAGGGAGTCCAGTTCTGCACACTGCTCGTGGGCACAGTGTGTGACTCACTGAGCACGCACTCAGCTGTGATTCCTCAGGGGTTTCAAGGAGCTGATAACTGAGTTCTGAATAGATGAGTTCCATCTGTAAATACAGAAGCTAGATCCAGAGTTCTCTGGAAGGCGAGAGGTGCTTTTTTGGATGCTGCGTTAGCTCTGACTATGCTACTTTGCTAGAAGGGCAGCTGATGAGTCTTCAGACACACCAGAAGCCTTGCAGTGAGATGCTCACTTAGCATCTTGATTCTGTACAGCACAAGCAGTTAGAATGACTTCCAGATTCACACTCTCTTCTGCCTGCTGGCCACCAGCAACTTCCCCAACTGCAGAAATCCTTTAGTGGCATGTAAAACCCAGGGAAGTAAAAGCAAAGTCATATGGGAAATGATAAAGTCTGTGCCAGAAAAACCACCTTTGTTACTGATATTCGGAGCTGCCCCGCCTCTCATACTCATTCAGTTTAAGAACCTCACTGATTTAAATGTGTCACTTGAAATAAATATTTAAAGGCTTACTTTTAACCTTTTTATTTCTGTTTTTTGAGGGCTGGGGTATGTGACTACCTATATGTGCATTGAAGTACATGCATACATGAGTGTTTTGCTGCACTGATCTGCTAACTAGAACCACTTTTGACTGGACCTCTTACCATTGTGTCAGTCAGGCTTTCTTAGCACAGAAGGGATCTCATAGAAGCCTAGAATGGTTTGAGTTGGAAGGGACTTTAAAGGTCATTTGGTTCCAACCCCTTCCAATAGAGCAGGTTGCTCCAAGCCCCATCCAGCCTGGCCTTGAACACTGCCCAGGATGGGGCTGCCACAGATTCTCTGGGCAACCTGTGCCAGTGCCTCAGCACCCTCACAGGGAAGAACTTATTCCTTATATCCAACCTAAATCTACCCTCTTTCAGTTTGAAGCCATTACCTCTTGTCTGGGCTTCTTGATCAGAAGTGCAGTTAACTTCATGGAGATCAGTCTGTGCAGAGCTCTGGCAGAGAGGGTCCAAATCGCCCACCAGCACCAGAGCCTGTGAGTGTGTTAGGTCATTAAAAGACCTGTGAAGCTGTAGTAGGCCCAGGCACCAGAGCAGGGAGATGGCTCTTCCCAGGCTTCCTTTTGACATGAGGCCCAGAGTAGTGTGTTCTCCAGCACTGGCCATGCTCCTTGTGCTTTCCAGCCCACAGGAAGTGCCAACAGACACTGATGTCTGATTTTAGCAGCTGTTTTAAAGACACAATGTCAGTGATATCCATTCAGTGTATGCAAGCAGACTCTGATCTGGTGCCACTGAAATGCCAGAGTGCTTTAGGGTGGTGATGGATGCCCCACAGCGCTCTGAGTGTGTGAGAGTGGCTTCCTTTTGCGTGAACTCACTTGGCCAGGGTGTGAACTAAGTTTGCAGCTTAAATGATGTTTCTGCCTCCTTTGCAGACGTGGGAAACCTTCAGGATCGTGGAGTGGGTCTCAGGGAGGCACTGGAAGTGGCTTGGTTCCTGGTCATGCCCGGTGGAAGGAGGGGACCCAGCCGGCAGCAGCTAAGCCGTTCAGCTTTGCCTTCTCTCCAGACGCTGGTTGGTGGGAGCTGCGGGAACGGTGCTGGGTTGAGAAACAGGTGAGGACAAAGGGAGGCTTGTGGAGATATCTGTAGTGGCACCAGAAGCTGAGGAGCCTTGATCCACTCTGTGCATGAGTGTGGCTTCATGGTTGAAGTGAGAAACTGGGGCACGGGAACCTCGAGCCCTCTGTTGTGGCATTAGGAGGTGGCCCATCCAAGAGGGAACATTCTCTGCGTGACAAACCTCTTCCAGCTTCCTCTCTGAGCTCTGCTGCCATGATTCCCTTTATGGCCCCTCTGGTGACTTCATGCATTAAAATCAGCCCTGTGGGGAGGATTGTGGAAGTGGCCACAGCCACCCTTCACTGCTCACCATGGTTGCAATGGCCAGGGGTGGAATGGCACAGTGCTCAGATTGTCCTTCCCTGCAGCAGTCGCCAGAGCAGTGAGTCCTGGCAGATGAGGAGTTCTTGCCTCTCTTACTCACTTGTCTGCAATGCTACAGGGAGTCAGTGTGACCTGTCAGAGCTCAGCTGTGAGGACCCCTCCTACGTGATAGAAAGGCAGGGCAGGATGATGCCTGTCTTCTGTTCTAGTCCTGCTGGCTGCAGATGAGACTAATTCGGTTGGCAGAGCTCCTCTCAATTTTCTGAGGAAGTTGGAGGCTGAAAAAAGAACACACAGTGACATTTAGATCTCCACATTTGGCACAAAGACTAAAAAGGCTCAGTGCTACTTCCTTCCGTACAGAAGTTAGCAACCTAGAGAAGCTCTGCTGTATGCTGAGGCCCTGATCAACCTGGTATAAGTTCATCCTTACAGAGTAAAGAGATCCAAGCCATTTAGCTTTGGCCTTTAAAGACTTCTCTGGCTGGGATAGGTGGGCAGATGTCACACTCATAGCTTCTTGAGCAACAAGTGACTGTTTAGACCATGGAGTCAGTGCCCCAGGGTCCTGGGCAAGTGCTGTTTATCCTGGTTGCAGTCAGACACAGCAGAGTTTGTGTCTGAGCTTCCCCCGTCAGTTCAGTATGCTGGAGCTTTTAGTTGTCCTGTCCTTATCTGAAGGCTAGGAAAAAAGGAAGTGTGAGAACACTTGAGAAGTCAGCCTCTAGGAAGTGGCTGAACTCCTCTGTTCCATTTTTAGTTACCCCTCACAGAGGAACTGCGAGCAGAGAAATGATGGACACTTTGCAGTGCTGGAGAAAGAGGCTGGGTGCTACTGTAATGTCTTAGTGATGGGCGGAAGGAGTGATATTCATAGGATCATGGAATGGGATTGGGTTGGAAAGAACCTTCAGAGGTCATCTAGCCCAATCCCCCTTCAATGAGCAGGGACATCTTCATCTAGATCAGGGTGCCCAGAACCAGCCTGGCCTTGAATGTCTGCAGGGATGGGGCATCCACCACCTGTGGATGGGCAACCTGTGCCAGTGTTTTACCACCCTCAGTGTAAAGAATCTCCCTTCTTTTAGTTTAAAACCACCACCCCTCATCCTGTTGCAATAGGCCCTGCTAAAAAGTCTCTTCCCATCTTTCTTATAGGCCTCTTTTAAGAACTGAAAGTCTGCAATAAAGTCATTGAACAGCCCCAACTTTCTCAGCCTTTCCTGATGTGGAGAGGTAACATTAAGTGTTCAGTCTGGCACAGAGTGCTCAATGCTTGTTGCTTGGAGTTGTTTCCTCATTCTGTGTACTTGACTTCCTCCATCTACAAGTTTGGTCTGTCACAGCAGCTCAATCTGCTGCCTGGACAAAATGCTGAATGATGGTTTTGGCTGAACTAAGATAAAGCTCACCACCAGTCTCATGCCAGAAATACAAATGTAAGACTGCTGCCACCTCTCCTCTAGCAATGCCCAGTCCCAAATTCACAACCTCAAGCACTCCCTGTCCTGCAGAATGGTAGAGATGATGTAGGATGTGTACCAAGTGAGTGCTGTGTGTCTCCTCAGGAATGGTAGTGCCATCAGCCTCTCGGCGCCTCCCATCACAGCGCTGATCACTCCAGAGCCTGTCCGTCACTGCCGCATCCCTGAGCTGCCGCTGGATGGGAGCCTTCTCTTTGAATTCCTGTTCTTCATCTACCTGCTGGTAGCCCTCTTCATTCAGTACATCAACATCTACAAGACTGTCTGGTGGTACCCATACAATCACCCTGCTTCCTGCACCTCATTGGTGAGTTCCCCAGCAAATGGCATCACTCGTGCTTTTTCATTACACAGCTTCTTTTCATGCTTCCTCAGGCCAGGAATCACCAAACATTTGACATTAGGGGAGTGAAGGAGAGTTCACATGCACCCCCATCAGCCAGGACTACGTCATCCCCCATTTTACAGGGGAGAAAATACACAGCAGGTGAGAGAGAAGTGCCAGCAGGCCTCCTTCAGTGGAAATTCCTTGCAAGGCCTAGCTAGATCCTAGGGTTTGAAATGGAGTTGAGACTCCAGGAGCCTGCTGTCTCCTGCTGTGGGTGCCCCTTTGCAGTGGAAACAGAGCCTGAGAGAGGAAAGATGGTGCAAGTTTTCATTAGGATCTCACAGCACATCAGCAGCAAAGAAATTGGGGAAGAGATCCTCAGCTTATGTCAAGCTTCCAATCTCCTCAGTTTCAGTCTTCTTCCTGTCCCAGTAAGCTGCACAGTGTGTCAGTGACCTGTACCTGAGGCAGCAAACCTCATGTGGGTGAAGCTAGCCTCTGAAGTGGTCCTTCAGTTTTTGTTGTGTCCTTGCTGCTTGGAAGCATGAGGTGGTTCCTTAGTTAAGTATACCGGCAGGTGGTGCTGGTGGTGCAGTTACCAGTTTCGAGTTCAGCTCTGCCATGCTGGACACAGCTTGCTTTGAACAGAAAGTAGTTAGAGGCTCCCTACCCGAAAGGATTTAATGGTCATTTGTTTGTTCCCATCAGAAATCAAGCATTCTTTTTCACCCAAAATGCCCTTGAAGTCCCAAACAGCAGTATTCACACTCTGCTAACTGTTCTAGCCACAACACATTTGATAGCTTCCTTGAAAAATAAGAAGGGGTCCAAAAACTGTATCTAATTTGAAGAAGCCAGAGCCAAGGTTAAACCTCCGATACAGATCTATGGCTCATGAAGATATTTCTCAGATCAACCTGATTATCAGGGAACATTGGTCACTACAGCCCATTTCTGAGACCAAGAGCTAAAGTGAGCTGGCGTGCTCACTCTGGGCTCCATTTCGTCTGCCCTCGCTCTGGTTGCTTTTCCAGGGATGACTTGCAATCCTGGTTCAAGATCCCTTTGACCACAAAAACACCTGCCTGAAGGGTGGGTTTGTTTTCAGTGAAATCTCTCCATGGGAAGGAACCTCCATGTGAGGAAGATCTTGCATCTGGAGACATTCCTGTGTTACTGATGTTCATCTGTTCTCCCTCATCCCTAACAGAGAGACTTGGGGAATGCTTACCCAAGGTCCTGATGCACTCGAGCAGGCAGCTTTCCTGTCCCACCCCAGCTGGGTGGTTCCAGAGCCCTTTCCCCTGGTGAAGACCCTTTTTTCTTTCCTCCTTCAGAACTTTCACCTCATTGACTATCACCTGGCGGCGTTCATCACAGTGATGCTGGCGCGGAGGCTGGTGTGGGCCCTCATCTCTGAGGTAACATAACCATCTTGGAGGCTTCCTCTCCTGCCCCTAGTACTGGTTGCAGAGCATGACCATCCATGGCCTCAGAAAGTTCTGCAAGTTGGAGAGCTGGAGGGTTTCTTCCCCCCCCAGAACAAGTCTGGGTATGAAGGACTAAGATTTTGGGGATGCCTTCTCCTTGAGCCCATTTGTGTCCTGCAGTATTGGGTAACTCAGTTGCCTCTGCAGATAGAAGGAGGTGAAGGAGATGCTCCCACTTGCTTCTTTATCCCTGCAGGCCAATATTGTACTTCACTATCTCCAAGCAGAGAAGTGGCTGAGGGAACTGCAAGTCAGTTAGCAGAAAAGCAAATAGGGAATTAGCCAAGAATGAACAGGAGATGAGAGGGGAAAGGTCAGAAGGAGGATGTCTGAGTATACTGAAGTGAAATAGGAATAGGTGATAGAACTGCTTTTCCAGTCCTGGTTACTCAGTAACTCTAGGACTCTGGTCATGTCAGCTCAGATTTTGAAGACCCTCTGTGTATGAGAGCAGAACCAGGCCAAATGTACGTTTGAGCAAGGTCTTTTTGGGGAAGATGGAAGTTCTGTCCACTGACGTGGTTAATACAATACAAAGCTAAGCAATACATTAAAAAATGGATAAAGGAACCATTGTGTGCTGTGGAATGGGTGAATGGAGAAGATGGGATCTCTGAAGTTCTCCTTTCATCTCTGATTCATTTTCATTTATGCTCCCATTCTCCATAAAACTTCTTCCACATCCCATCTATGAGATCGAACCCCTGAGAACCTTTCCATAGTTCAGTTACTTTCTCCCTTTCCTTTTCAAGGTGGTGCCTCCTCAACAGACTGCAGCCTGTACACCCAGTAGATGAGGGATGGAGACCTAGCTTTGGGATTGCCAGGGTGCACCATCTTCTCCTCCCTCAGCTGAGAACTGTGACATGCCAGTTTTTTAGGGAAATGAATGACGAGGCATGATCCTTCTGAAGGAAAGAGCAACAGGAAATGGCTCAGACTTCCCTGGACTGTCATCAAAGGGACTCGAGCAAAAGTATTTTCTACTTTGCAGACCCTATTTTAGCCATGCCCCACAACTTGTGCTTATTTGAATCCTGGATTCTGTCAATGCTGAATAAAGTCAAAGATGTTCACCTTTGTAAGAGTGTCAGTCTCCTGCTTCAGGGAGGAAAAGGGCAGCCATCCATCCCTCTCACAGGGCCTCCTGGCACCGTTCTCCCCCTCCACAGGCACCTCCTCCGCTCATGTTCTAACACTTGTGTTTCCAAGCTGCTGAATGGTTCTTTTCCATTTGCAGGCCTCTCAAGTGGGTGCAACATCAGTGATTCACTACATGGTGCGCCTGGTGCTGCTCACCCTCTGTGGATGGGTGCTCTGCTGGACTTTGGTCAACCTTTTCCGCAGCCATTCTGTGCTCAACCTGCTCTTCCTGGGCTACCCGTGAGTGACACTGCCTCGTACCTTCAGGGTGAGGGGAGCAGAGCTGCTGGGGATGGATGAGCCACTATGGGAAGCAGAGCTTTTGGCTGTAATCGAGCTCCTCACCTTGTCATTAAAGTGGCTGAGGAGGTGGCAGCACTGAGCTGATGGAGGAATTGCCTCAGCATGCTGTTTGTATGGTAGGACCCTTTACTGTGACCAAAGACTCAGCCATTGGGATCATTAGTTCCACAAATAGGATTTAAGCTTTTCTGTTGAAGCCTCTAGACTTTTATGGATGAGAAGAGATGGCCACTACCTTATGGAGTGAGGATCCTCCTCATCTGTTGAGAAGGTGCCCCTGCTTTATATTGGGTTGTCTGTCATTTCAGCCCTTCATTTCTTTCTCTCCTTGCAGATTTGGTGTCTACGTTCCCCTGTGCTGCTTCCACCAGGACAGCAGAGCACAGCCCCTACCTGCAGACTGTGATTACTTGGTACAGGACCAGATGGTGGACGATGGGGCTTCAGCTGTCAGCAGCCTGGTCAAACCCAAAGATTTCCTCTCTCTTCTGTGGGAATCCCTGAGGGAACAGTTCAATAACCCCACATCCATCCCCACCCACAGCTGCCCCCTTTCCCCAGATCTCATCCGCAATGAGGTGGAGTGCCTAAAAGCAGACTTCAACCGCAGGATCAAGGAAGTTCTCTTCAACTCCCTCTTCAGTGCCTACTATGTGGCATTCCTGCCACTGTGTTTTGTGAAGGTAGCTCTCGCCTGGCTCTCTCCGTGCCCCTGAATGTTGTGTGAATTGCTGCCAGGCCAGATTCCTGGTTAATTCCCCTTTTCTCTGTCTCCCCTTTGGCAGCCCGGATAGTGGAGCATGGCTGCATCCGGAGTGCACTAGTACTGCTCCTGGTTGGAGGATAGGTATTGCTGTAAATGTGATGCACCTCTAGTCCCATCACCCCACTTACTAACTCCCCTCCTCCCACCCCTGTCTTAGGCAGATGGATAGCTGTGTTCTTAGAAAAGGCAACCTCTTGTTACCCATCTCAGATCCACCATCCTAGCTTTCGAGTGCTTGGATTAGAGGCTTTGTTGGTCAGCCTGTTAGAAAATAGAGCCAACTAGGATGCTTGGCAAGCTAAATCCAGCAACCTCTTGTCACTGTGGGGGTTGTATTTTGCAGTCTGTTGTCTTTCTAACTTGAACGAGCTTCAGTTGGTGTAGTGAAAAGGGCAGAGTCCCACAATCCATGTGGCAGTGCTGGTACAATTGGTGCTCCTGGGGCAGTTTTGCGGCAAGCAAACCCCATTGTTTCCTGCTGCTGGAGGAAGAGATACACCAGCTGCAGCATCAGCCCCTGCCCTTTCTCCTTCAGGTCAAGGAGAAGGGAGTCTTGAGTGTTTCCTAAACTGTAACCCTCTGAAGCCACCGGTCCAAAAGCGCATGCCTGTAATGTGTGGTGTGGGTCTGCTGGATGCACTCTGTCCATTGTTGTTTCTCCCTTCACTTTGGGACAGCAGTGCCAAGTTCTTGTCTGGTCTTTTTGCAGAGCACTCAGTACTATGACATGCGCTGGTCCTGTGAGCACCTCATCATGGTGTGGATCAACGCCTTTGTCATGCTCACCACCCAGCTGCTGCCTCCCAAGTACTGTGACCTGCTCCACAGATCAGCTGCCCACCTTGGCAAGTGGCAGAAACTAGAACATGGCTCCTACAGCAATGCTCCACAGCATATGTGAGTGTGGGGATGGGGAGGGCTTAGTACATTCTAGTAGATAAGCAACTACCAGCAGTAATTATGTACTGAGGACACCTCCTTTCCATATGGAACTGCTGGTCTTTCTGTTCCCTAGAAACAGAAACACTTGCTCTGGAGAGCTCCTTTGATCACTGCTGGTTCCTTCCCAGAAACAAATGCTGAGGTTCTTCTTAGCTGCTGGAGAAGTACCTTGGGCAAGGGGTGACCCTCTCCAGTGCAGTGGGCTGGGTTGTTGCACTGGGAGCCATTTGTTCACACCAAGTCCATCTGATGGGCTTGTGATGACCCTCTGTGCTTTTCCAGTGCGACATGTCCTTGTGGCAGAGGCTTTGGTGTTTTTCAAGCTGCAGTCCATGTCTGTGAACCCATGGTCACAGATGCTAATGCTCTGGCATTCTTTCCCCACAGCTGGTCAGAAAACACAATATGGCCACAAGGAGTTCTGGTGCGACGCAGCCGGTGCCTGTATAAAGCAGTTGGGCCTTACAACGTAGCAGTGCCTTCAGATGTGTCCCATGCCCGCTTCTATGCAAGTATCTCTTCTCCTGCTTCACATGTCCAGAAAGGGACTCCTCATCAGCAACTGTAGCAATAGGACAAGGGGTGATGGGTTCACACTGAAACAAGGGAAGCTCAGGTTAGATGTTAGGCAGAAGTTCTTCTCTGTGAGGGTGCTGAGGCACTGGCACAGGGTGCCCAGAGAGGCTGTGGTTGCCCCATCCCTGGCAGTGTTTAAGGCCAGCTTGGACAGGGCTTGGAGCAACCTGGTCTCAGTGTGAGGCAGCCCTGCCCATGGCAGGGGTGTTGGAAGTGGATGATCTTAAGGTCCCTTCCAACCCTAACTATCCTATGATTCCATTCTCCTACCATCATGGGAGGAAGGTCAGGCCCAAACCTGGCTACAGTAGAGCAGAACATTTGCAGCAGAGGGGCTTTCCTGATGCAGTGTTACAGTGGTGTCTGGGCAAGGTGGAAGCCACAGCTGCCTTATCACTGGTGGTAATCAGGCATATTCGTAAGGGAGTTCTAGTTAACATGTTCCACAGATACAGGAAAGTGTGTCAGCTGGCTGATAGCTTATTTCACCCATTAAGCAAAATGACATTTCTTCATGCCTTGCTTCTTACACTGTTTTTCCTTAGTAGTAGCTGGTGGTGGCTGCAGTACAACCATTCCTCCTGCCCAGCAGGGTGGTCACTAGCACTGACAGCATTTTGTACATACCTCTCCCCACTTGACCACTGCAACGAATGACAGAGATCTCCCCTTTCTCACTGTTTCTTGCAGTTCCTTTTCCACCGTCCATTACGGCTGCTCAACCTGCTCATTCTCATCGAAGGCAGTGTTGTCTGCTACCAGCTTTACTCACTGCTGCGCTCAGAGAAGTGGAACCATACCCTCTCCATGGCCCTCATCCTCTTCTGCAATTACTATGTCTTATTTAAGCTCCTCCGGGACCGGATAGTATTAGGCAGGGCTTACTCCTACCCACTGAATAACTATGGACTGAAGGCACACTAGGCCAGCCACACGTGTACCCTTTTTCTCTTTCCCTCCCCCCAGGGCAGGGAGGGAACCTCAGAAAAAAAGAAAAGATATTTTCATACAGTTCTATTTTTTTCTTGCAGCATTTCTAAATATTTAAGATATTTTATATTTTGTATACTATTGGTTTTGGGGGGGGAGGAGAGCGGGGGGGAACCAGTGGCAATTAAATGTCGCTTTATAAACAACGTGTTATTTTATATATATATATAAAACCAAATCAATGTGTATATACAGTATATCTCTACCCATACATATATCTATGTGAAGCAACAGGATTGTGCGTGTGGTCACTGTGTCTGCTTTGCTCACACAACTGCTCTGCTATTGCATACTGGGGATAGAACTGTTGTTAATTGGTCTGCTATGGAACATGAATAAGCAGCCAGCCAGGGGCAGAAAGGAAACACAGGGGCCTTCCCCCAGGGTGAGTATAGTGTATCTTTTACCTCAGTACCAGGGAAGTCTTACAATGGAAACATGCACTGATGTGATGCCAGTTTAGGGAAAGGGAGGAAACTGTGTGGAAAGACAGGCTTGGGTTCCTGTCAGTTAGTAAAAGCTCACAATTCTTTCTCTTCACTGTTAGCAGGATCCAAGTATGATCCAAAAGGAATTCTTGCTCCAGTCTCTCTCAACCAGCAGCTTCAGCTCCTTCACTTCACCCAGGAAATGAACTAAATGTTGAAGCTGTAATTTTAGGGTAGTATATAATTAGCAAAGGAAGTAATTAGCAAATAAATAACTTCATCTGTAATTTATTCTTGTCAAACACTTCAATTCCCTTATTGCTATACAATGGATTTCAACAGTCTTTCACTCTTAAGGTATATTGACTGGTACTGTTTAATAACTTACCATTAATAAGAAAGGAAATACTTTACTTTTAAACTGTTCATCAGAAAGGTGAACTATACCAGAATCCAGTGAAAAATCTTTGTGGCAGTATCACAGAGAGGAATTGAAGACAACAGACAGTATTAACCATAGAATTAATTTGATTGGGGATGTTGGTGACAAGCTGATGGTAGGAGTTGATGCAGTAACTCAGGTATTTAAAGAGGAGACAGCAATACAACGTTCTTCCTTTGAGATGCTGCCCGATTAACTGTGACCATTAGTAAAGTGCTAGCTCTGGTTAAAGAGTGGCTGTGTATGGGGAATAAACCCAAACTGTGCTGAGTTTGGAAGAAACTGCAACTTTCTGTTCCTTCTTTCCTTCCAAGGCAAGTAAGAATACAGTGATCTCTGCTCCTGTCTGCAGGACAGCTTCTCCAGCAGCCTGATCACAGGCCTAGGATACCTGCTGAGGTAGGCAACAGGAGACACCTCTGAGCTACTCCAAAATGAATACAAACACTTAGCTTTGGTTACTCCTAGGTTTTGTCTTGTCTTTCATGTGGCCCTAGTGCTGCTGAGAGGACATAGGTGCTTCAGAGTTTAGAGTCTGGGACCTTTCATTGAGACACAGGCTTTGAGCTATGCCATGCTTACTGTAGTACAGCCTCATCTTTAATTCATGTCTTAAATCTACCTTGATTACTTTGTGAAGCACATTTGGGTAAGAAGAGCTTGGCTTCTTACCTAGAGCAGTCTCTTCACTGCATGTGGCCTTGTGCAACACCTTTCTTGCAATAGCTTACAATTCTTGCAATAGCTAAGTACCATTTCATACAGATTTTACCTGTTTGGCGTAGGCTCAGCACTCCTCACACAGTATTACCAAGTAGCTTCTTCCATTTGAGCACCTAAATGATAGGCTTATACTTAAGCAACCACTAGGAATAAAGAGGCTCTCCCAAGGCCTAGTTTGGAAAATAGAGATGTGCAACAGAAAGCCAGAACCCTGATCCAGGGCTTTGGGTCATGGAGTTGATAGGGATTTATGCTCTGCTTTTAACGCCTCTTGCATGTAAGGCTGAAGGTAGGTGAGCATACCCATACCTGTGCAGCAGTTAGATTGACTTTACACTGTTCATAGCATAAGGGACAGCAGAATAGTGATGCTTCCATAGCTACAGGCTTTCTATCTTGCTCTGAGGGACTAAAGGACCAAAATACACGCTCCCTAGCAGGTATGCTAAGAGCCTTCTCATTCCAAGGGAGGTAGGCATTACTTGCTGCCTCTCTCCCTCAGAACAGTACCTTAGTCACATCCTGGAGCAGGAATAGTTTTCTGAGCAGCTTTAAGGTCTAGAGACTCTATCTGTCCATGCACAGTACATGAACTGCCCACATGCAGTCTTCCATCTTTACACCTACATGGAAAGAAGTTGCAGAACACAGCTGCAGCTTCCCCTATGGGTAAAAACAGTGAGGAACTAGGTAGCACAGCTGGTCTCCCCAGTATATACTGGATCATCCAATAACAAGGAGGGAGTAGAAATTATGTCTGCCCAGCATCAGTGCCTGCTGGGCTCAATGTTCCTCCCCACTTCTCAACTGGCTCTGCTGCTAAGCCTTACTTAGGTGAACATTGAAAACAAATCCACTCTGATACTTGGTCAGGTCAGATGGGGAAGAACCAGACTCTTGGTCACTGCCATCATGCGAGGATATCGTAGTAAATAGATGGTTTTTTGGTCTGGCAACGGAACTGCTCCAGCTTCAGGCCAATCCTCAGAAGAACAGCTTCATCCCACCACTTTGCCATTACCTGGGAGAAGATGGGGGAGTGGCTGTAAAATAGCATCATCACATACAGATGCTTTTGAAAGCCCTAGAAGATACATCCTTCCCCCCAACAGCACCTAAAGGACATGTGTTTTTCTGTGTCACCCTGGTAAGGATGGCATCATTGCACTGGGATAAAGGCAGCCGTCTAACTTTTAACTAGAAGACATGGAGCTTTCATTTACATGAGACCCATTTCAAGAGAGAAGGGCCCAAAGTAGTAACAGA
This sequence comes from Agapornis roseicollis, assembly GCA_002631895.1. Taxonomy (NCBI): domain Eukaryota; kingdom Metazoa; phylum Chordata; class Aves; order Psittaciformes; family Psittacidae; genus Agapornis; species Agapornis roseicollis. The sequence goes on from NDXB01018471.1 coordinate 161,248, forward strand.
AATAAGAGTAGTGACAAGTATTAGGTACTGCTGCAAGTAGAGAGAGAAACCTAACTCCCAGGTACCCGAAGAGTCCCTCTGCCGTTCAGGAGTGAGTTACTCTGAGGCAAATCTCTTCTTCCACAAGTTAAAACATTTATTACCAGTACCTGCCAAATCCTGAAGTGTGGAACAGCGGGAACCTGCTCATAGTGGTTCAGGACACAGCCAGCCAGGGATTCTGTGACCCAGCATCCACAAAGAGCAAATACTCACCTGGAAACCAATGGGAAGCCCAGCCATAGAATATCCAATGGGAACCACAATGCCTGGAATTCCAGTGAAGTTCGCAAGCTGCATGAACCTGGGGGAAAAGCTGTCATCAGCATTCCTGCCTTGGGACAGCAGCAAAGTCTTTCTTTTTTGGGAGTTAGGATCTCTCTCCTGCACTACAGCATGAGCTCCATCAGTTTGTGCAGCTGACGGCCAGCTGTTCCCAACCTCGTTCCCATAGTGCAAGCAGCACTCTTCTTACCTCATGGACCGTACTGTGAAGGCTGAATCGCTGCTCCCAGTCAAGAGGTCGGATTCATAGATTCTTGGGGCAGTGGAAGGAACAGCTGTGGAAGGATCACAAAGTGACTGAAAGGGACCTCATGTGGGCATCATGTCTAACCTTCTGTCTCAAGCAGCGTCAGCTACAGCAGGTTCCTCAGAACCATGTCCTTTTGAACATCCCCAGGAATGGAGAGTCCACAGACTCTGGGCAACCTGATTCAGTGCTTCAAGAGCAATGAGAGAGTCAGGCAATGGACAATCTCCAAGGAATGGCTCAGTTCATTAAAGCCACATGTTTGATGCGCATTGGTGATGCAAGCTCACACTCCTGCAATGCAATCAAGTCACTGGGATTTATGAATGAAGCAGTTAAGAGTCTGCTTAGAGCAACAACATCTGCATACATTAGTAATGTCCAGTCCCTCTTGTGTAAATGTGCAGGCTCTGCAATTACCAAGGAGTTTCTCACTACCATGGATATAGAAATAGGCCAGAAATACACAGCAGCCTTTGCAACCAGGCTGCATCTTCTTCTAAAGGCTTGAGGCACAACAAAGCATGTGCACAAAGTCACACTTAAAAACAGGGAGGGGAAGGTAGTGGAGTGATTGCTCTTAACACGCACCACAGAGCTGCTGGGCACCAGCTCTTTGGCCACGACTGCCCTACCTGGTGTAAGGATACAGTGCACGGTGGTGAAGATGTCCTGCAGGAATCTCATGCTCCGAGTTCTCTGTCGATTTGCCTGCAAGCAGAGAGACCTGTGTGAGCAGACCTCTTGGTTCACAGGCCTCATGTTGACAGACCCTACCCACCAAAGCCTATGCCTTTGCAAAAGAAAATCTCATTCCTGCAGTTTGGAATAAAGATGCAGGACATTATGTCCTCTGTGGAGCTTCACAATTCAGCACGCAGAGCAGTACAGCTGGTGCTATCTTTCCTCGTGTATAGGGAGGTTAGAACAAGCCTCTACCCCACTTTTACAGTTTCACTAGGTGCCTCGTCACAGCATGTTCCTTACCGTAATATAATCCAGAGCTGTGAACTGGGAAGCCAAGGCCAGGTTAGCCCGAGTGTCCAAATTCTGAAAGACAAAACCTGGATCATGGCTCTGCTTGTGAGAAACTGGATGTGACAGCCCGCGAGTTCTCTGCTTGTATCAGCAGTCATCCAGCAGGCGGTTTGTCACAGAAGCCTCAGTGACACCAACGTGCCAGCTGTTCAACTCCTGCCCCTGCTCCAAACTGCTGCTACTTACCATTTCCTGGAAGTGTTGATTGAAGTCGGGTTGCAGGAAGTCTCTCATCTCACTGAGGATGCAGATTACATGTGCTACCCGCACCTCCTCCATCTCTGGGAGAGACACTTCAACCACACTGGCTCCCAGACTCCGCAGGTGCTCCACAGCTGGGTACAGAGCAGGTAAAGCACAGAGAGCACCTCTGAGTTCACAGAGCTTCATGGAAGGGCTGCAAATCCCTACCCCTCAGGACATCACAAGCATCTTCACTGCATTGTGTGGTATGCAGGCTGCTGCTGCTGTTTGTCATAGGTGAAAGCCTTCAGCCTAACTAGATCTCAGTTTTCCAGCAGGGCAGGGTTTGTAGGCTGGTTCCCAGCTTACGCTACTACACTTCAGCCTTTCAGTTAACTCAGTAAAGAGGAACTGACTATGCTTCCCTGAGCACTTAACATAACCTGTGTTCTATGAGCATGAAGTGATCACTTAGCATCATGAGATTCCCATTCAAAGCCTCTTCTGAATCATAAATGTAGAGGAATGCAGATGATACTCAAGAGACCAGGTCATCAATACAGGTTTACTGAGTCCTGATGGATTTTAGCAAGGCTGAACACTAGGACTTTGGGAAAAGTCAATCTTTTGCAGTGTAAGAAGAGTCCCCCCTTCTTTCTTTGACCCCAACTTCTTCATGAATACCAAAGGTTGCCTGTTTTCCTGGCTAATGGTGCATCCCTCCTAAGAAAACTTGACACCTAGAAGCATGAGTGTCTGTGGAAATAAGGAGGCTGAAGAAAATACAGGCAAACAAAGCCTGAACACTGTGAACTCTTTCAGCTCCAACACGTAAGAGCCAACTACTGTACCAGGCATTGTACAATCTTTACTCCCCACCCCTAAGTATTCACCCAGGGTCAATTTTGCTTTGTTTGACATCTGACAAAGCCACTCTAAAGGCACCATTTAGCTCATTTTAAGGACATACCAGAGGACTGGATACATCACAAAGCCCTAGCCCTGTCTTCCCTACTGAATTGTGTTGTGAAACAAGTGCATCCCTTAAAAGTCTCTTACTATTAAAGCCTGCACAGTAAGTATTCCTGAGCACAGCTCTGTCTTTATGCAGAGGCTTAGCACACTGGACTGCATTCTTGCATTGTAATCTGACAAGCCCACAACTGCTGAGCTTTTTACCCCTCAGCAGTTAGGAGGGCTTCCCTGGGACAAAGCTCCTGCTGTTTGTCCAGCCAGACCTCTCAACAGCTGCCTTTAAGGACTTCAGGCAAGAGCTTTGTAATGTATGCAAGAGAAGCACCAAGTGATCTCATGACATCAGGCAGAGCAAGACTTACAGACTTTTCCTCTTTACCTTTCTCACAGATGGACAGGACTTCTTCATCACATTCCTAAAGAGTAAGAGGAAAGAACTAAGTAAACTGCAGTAACTGCCCTCCTCTCCTTGGGGAGCACACTGGAGCTCATGGAGCCCTCCTTGTTCCTGTCTCTACTGGTAGTGAAGCAGAGCCCTCCAGGACTGTGTTAGGCCACCTGCTCCAAGAGAACTGCTTGCAGGTCATACCCCTAAGGAGAAGGAAAAGTCCTCTTTTCCAGAGGCAGGGACAGTTTTTTGCATTGGGGCACAGCCAGAAAGTCCTTGTTTTCTCTCCAGGGAAGAAATGTTGAGCACATTTGTGAGGGTGCATTACAATTGCCAAGCTGTACTAGCGTGCAAGCCCACTTTCTACATGGGAAGGATGAAATACTGCTCAGCAGCTACAGCACCATCACCAAATGGATACTCTCATTACTTCAGTGATAACAGGCAAGAGAACAGTGAATGAACTGAATCCCTTTTAAACCTCATTTTGCAAAGCAGCAGAAAGAGAGAGAACAGACACCTTAAAAAATGTCCAGTCCACTCCCAGTTTTAAGCCTTTCAGGTCAGGAGCACACATCCCAGATAGGGTTGCTTTGGGCTGTTTGAGTCCTGCAGGGAATAAATAAAGAGTTCCTCTTCTTATCTAGGATGCCTCTAGGAAGACAGAGGATCTAGGCTCAGGGGGGGAAAGCTCTCACCTACCATATGGATAAAGTGGATCTGGCTCAGCAAGGATACTGTAAGCAATGGCTGCATCTACCACTGAGGTACACATAGGGCCTGTAAAAGAGATAAAACTATGACAAGGGGTAAATAGTGCCTTCCTCCCAAGGTCTTCTGTGGGCACAGATGCCCTCCCCTGTAAGAGCACCACAGAAGAGCAAGAGCGTAAGTCCCCTTACCTACGCTGACTGTGGAGTAGGAGAGTGGCAAGCTGCCATGAGAACTGATGCGCCCAAATGTACCTGCAGACAAGGAAACAGGCAGTTAGGGAGATGTCAGCAGTCACTGGGGAGATCTGACCCACATGGCTCTGGTACACCCAGTAAGCAACATACCCATGCCAGCCACTTTACTGTCATTTCAGAGCCCAGTCACTCATCTTTCAGTACCCCGTTCTGCTGGTCGTGAGCTGCCTCATCAGTCAAACAGCAAGAGTGAAACTGGTTTTCAACCCCTCCAAGAAATTATTTAGTTGAGGGGAATTATGTGCAGGGACATTTTGAACTACATGCATTTAAGTATGCAGAAGCAGCATCTATGATGTGGAGGATGGAAAGGTAGGAGCAGGATTATCACCCACTGGGAGATCTCACCCACTTCATCAAGTGAGGCTTCATACTTGGGTCACCTTTCTGACCAGTTCCACTTTTGTCATCATCATCAGTATCTCCGACAGATGAATCAAGATTAATCAAGCTCATGACATGTGAAGGATGGGAAAACAGAGTAATGGCTGAGTATCTGCTCTCAGATGAAGCAGCAGAGATCCTTTGGAATGCTAAACTACTCCCAAAAGCTGCCATCTCTTCCAAATGGCAATCCTGCTTTGCTGTAGACACTGCCCTGTGCACTTCTTGTGTCCTCTGCACATTACATTAATTCTGATTGCAAAAACTGCATTGCTACTCTTTGTAACACTGAGGTAAGAGGAATGGCTGTGTCCTGGTTTCACACACACCTATTACCAGGTTTAACTTTCCAGAGACAACTCTGAGCAGCATCAGCTTCTCCATAAAACAGGGGTGACGCAAAGCATCATGGGCAGAGATGCTTTTCACCAGCTCACTACAGATACCCAACTATGTTGGGAACACCTCCCAGCAAAGAAGAAAGACTGAAGAAGGACAAGTAGGTAGAAAGTAAGATAGAAGGACGAGAAGGACGAGTAGGTAGAAAGTAGGTAGAAAGAAAAGCAGCACACTGTGTTCTGTTCAGCATTTGACTCAAGCAAGTTAGGTTGGAACACCTCTTCAATAGCCAGCACTGAGAATACAAACAAGATACACACACCCCCTCCATGATTCAAGTACTCTACCTTTCAGCCCCACCACGCCACAGAATGAAGAAGGAATCCTCACAGAGCCACCTCCATCTGTGCCAATAGCCACTGGGCAGAGACCTACAAATAAGACACATGTTGGCCTGTGACCAGCAAGACATTGCATTGCCTTGACCATTCTACCAGCAGCCATAGCCAAGACAGCACCCAGAGCTTTCTGTTCAGCCAGGAGTTCCCTCTAGCTTCTAACCACCCCCCAGAGAAACTAAATGCCCGAGGTACTTTAGCTCAGGACCTTCCTCCCACTACCCCTGAACTCCATTGAGAACCACCTACCTGCTGCTACAGCCGCTGCTGACCCGCTGGAGCTCCCACCTGTGAAGTGGTTTGGTTTGTAGGGATTCCTCGGGACCCTGTGGCACCTGAAGCAGACAAAAGAGGGTTGAACCTTTTCCTAGGAAGGACCAGATGCATTACAGGGTAGGAAAAGATCCAGAAACACAGCTCAGGGATTCTGATCTCTTAGTAAAGACAGATACCGTTTAATCCCAGATAGTTCACTGTTCCTAGAAAATAAGATGCAGAAAACCACTTCTGCCTCTGAACACAATCCCTTGTTATCATAAGCAGCCTATTCAAGAGGCTTGAAGCAAGAGGAAGGATGCTGCTCCAGCCCTTCTGTCTGTGAGAGCACTGTGCCATTACTGCATGCCACAGGGCACTACATAGCTCTAGAAGGCAGAGTGGCTGTTAACCAGCAATTCTTACAGACAAGCATGTCAGCATCCCCAGTTCTGCCCTTCATCCCGGTTCCCAAAGTCCCTGAACATCAGCAACCTGCCAAGGTACCCAGCCAAGCCTCACACAGTGACAAAACGCCCTGGCATGTTGCTACAGCTGAGGGCGAGCCCCAGTTCCATCCAGCTGCACATGCAGGAAGCATTGCTCTATGCATGGCTTATCAAGGCTGAGGACCACTGCTCCGGAGCAGCATTTCTCAGCTTGGCTGTCGCTGGAGAATTCACAACAAATTCCAGTGAGCCTCTTTTAGCTAGGAAATAAACCCATTATGTTCTCCTGAGATGACTGTACCTGTTCTGGGCCACTACTGTGACTGAGCATTAGGCTACTATTTGTGCTCTGTCTCCTCTGTCTACCACTCATCCTGTAAGCATTCCCACCTCCAGGCCTGTAAGGCCTGGCAAACCAAATTCCTTACTCAGCACCTGGATCCTCTCCTTCCTCTGGTTTCAGAAGCCTTCAGGCTTTCATGGCTACTCTGACTTTTAATTCTACAATGCAGAGGGTTCTCCCTGTGCAGGGTGCTTCTGTTATTCTCACATGCTTGCCCTACACTAGTACCCTTTCCTGTCAGTTCTGGACAGACTTGCAGGTCTTTCTAAATCAGAGGAAAGAGAGGGGAAAGGGATTTTTACCTATTAGGGTTGCATCCAGTTGTTCCAGTCCCTAGTTCGTGCATGTTTGAGACCCCAATAATGATAGCTCCAGCCTCTCGCAGCTTCTTGGCCACAGTAGCATCTTCTGTTTCAGGCTCTTTCCCAAGATACACTGTTCCCGCTCGGTGATGATAAGGTACCTCAGCAAGAAGACACACTATTCATCCTAAACCCCTGGCAAGGTAGGCTAGCACATGCACACTTCAACCCCACAACAGATCCCAGGCATCAGAAACCACAGAGGTAAGTAAAGAGCTAGAAAGCTTCCTTTATCAACTTATCCTAAGTTTGTTTCTGTTAGGAGGGACACTTAACCCTTTAGTATTTGGTCCTTCTCCCATGAAGAGAGGTCCTTTTAATATCATGATCCAGAAAAGCAGGAACATGTAGATGTTCATAAAGCCAGCCTGCCTGCAGCAACACAACTGCTACTCCCAGGGCTTTGTCCCCACAGCATGCAGGAACGCCACTTCCCATTCTTTTATGGACAGAGCTGCAGTTTAACATCTGCAGCGCTTGGAAGCAAGGCTCAAGGCTTAGATGAATACCAAAATACCATATGGACCCATTTCCAGGGTATGCTAAGTACTGTTCCCTTTGAGGCAGCAATGGAAGAATCTGTACACAAACAGGACTGCCACCCTATGGCAGGTCTCTGCAGAGCCTACAACAGCTTGATGGCACTGCCAGGGGTATTTAATGGTAGCTGGTGTCAGGCCACAGGCAAAGCTCCTTGTCAGTGGTGATTTCCAAAGTAACTTCCATACTTCTGACACATCCTTTGAGTTATCCCTAAGGAGAGAGGGATGCTTTGCCAGTGGAGCAGTGTCAGTGCTGGAGAAGTACAGATAGTTACACCGACTGCTACAGATGCCTTTATATATTCTCACTTCATTGTAAGAGAGGCTGTTTCCACCCTCTACTCCCTGTGGATTAAAGACATCAGACCAAAGCAGGCAACATGTTTGCTGTACCCAAGATCTGTCTTCACTTGACAGAACTTGTTAATCCTACTCATTGCAAACCCACACACTACCCCTTATTACAAACACACTCAGGCTTCTGCTGAGGAGTTGGCCTTAAAACCTTGTCCAGGTTGAGCTCCTGCAGCATGAACTGAGAGCTGGACAAGGCAACTCACCACTTTGAACTCTTCTTTCAGACACACTGGGATGCCATCCAGGTAAGACAGGGTACATTTATTCCTGTAGCGAGCAGTGGAGGCCTCAGCCATCTGCAGAGAAAAAGCATGTGGTTTATATATATAAATATATATACATGTATTTAATTGAGCTGAACGTCATCACCAGTACTGGAATCAATAGCAAAAATGGCTCTCTCTGGCTGCTACTAAGCCAAACTATGAAAGTTTCTTTCTTCTTCCACCATATGCTGATGGGAAATAACTAGTTGGAAGTATCTATGCTAACGGATGCCACATAAGCACACACAAGTCCAATTTTAAACATAGTTGTTCAGCAAGAAATAGATTGCTTTAATGCTACCTCCCTCTGCAGGAAGAAGAGACTTGTTGATCACCCTCTACACAAGGAGGGAGGAAAGATGTATGTATTTTCCTGTGCTATCTACCAGCAAAAGAGCCTCTGCCCTTTCTAATGGGGCAACAGAGGCGCCTTTCCTACCAGAGGCAGACATTACCAGCATTATTTGCTCCGGGTCCCATTGCACTATGGCTCTGAGTGGGGGTGTGGATTTGTCGCAGTCCTCCAGCACAGCAATGATGTTCTTTGCTACCTGGGATGGCGTCAGCTTCCCACTCCTGCAGGACAGGAGAAGGCAGGACCGTGTTACAAGACCCCCACACCACAGCCAAACACAGGGTTTGCCTCTCATGGGACTGTCAAACTGTAAGCAAGAACAAGATAAGAGTCTGTGTGTGGTGATGGTTTCAACACAGTTGACACCATCAAGACAGGAGACTCCCTTAAGGGGAGGATTTGCATATACAGCATGACTCCAAACCTTAAAGTAGGGGCAGAAGCTAGGAGAGTTGCCCAAATATTCCTGAATCACCATACAACAGGGAAGGACAGCTGAGAGCCTTATAGAGAGCCCTCAAGCTCCTGGAAGCCTGAGGCTATAAAGCTCCCATAAGCTAAGACCAACAGGCCTGTCCCTTTTACAGGGAAAGGGAGAGAAGCCTGTTACAGAGAAGGGTCTCCCAGCAGTACCATCATAACCCACCTCTAACAAATGGAGCATTCCCTCCTGACTAAAGGCTATGTTACCCCACAAGCACATCTCTCTCTGGCCAACATGAAAGCCTCACAGTCAGGATGCACCTCTAACACCAGACTGTAGTGTCAGACGTCATCCCAGGTTTGCTCCACGGCTGCATCCTGCTGGCAAAGGTGGCCCTGGCAGAACAAGCTCCAAGAGGAGTTATCTGAGTGCCCCACTCCTGGCACGTGTCCCAGAGGCAAGGTAACAAGCAGATGGGTAACCAAGGGATTCTTCAGAGCCCCACAGTATGTAGAATTCACACTATCCAGCCTCTCCTCCTCATTGATGTGTTTGGGCAAACATGGTAGTAGAAAACTCCCCCAAAGAAGAATGACAATCATCCAAGGAAAACAGCATTTAAACACCCTTGCAGGGCTTGTAAAAGTTGTGCCAGCTCTCCCAGCTGGCTTTTCTTCTGTTATTCTGTTAGAGGAAAAGGACTGCAGAAGGCAATGCTAAACATCGGTACCCCAAGGACAATCCTAACAAAGAGATGCCTGAGAGCTCATGGCACATGAGCAGCCCACAGCAGGGGAACATGCAAGACGTTTCCAGACCATGATTTCACTTACTGGTAGCACTCCAGGTAGTCTTTGATCCCTTTGAAGCTAAACCCATTGCGAGGAGAATCAGACCTGCAAAGATAGGATTAAAGGGGCAACTGTGACCCACGAAATCCACCTCTGTTTATACCTGTAGACTTCAACATCAGTCCAATGCAGGTCTGGGCATCACTCACTGACCTGCTGGCCACCTTTTGGACCACTAGCCTATGTATTTCAGCTCACCTTCTGCCAGCCTCCTTGCACTCATGCTGGACACCAGGTACACTGAGGGTGCCAGACAACTAAGGTATCGGTCTTGCTGACACGTTCTGGTTGCTTCATATTTCTGCTGTAATACAGCTGTCATTAAACTGTTTGACATCTGAGGTTTACATCTGCTACTCACCACTGCAACACTGAAGGATAGCTAGGATATAGTGGTAAATCTACTTCCAGGATGTCTGTCACTAGGCAGATCCCAAGATAGCCAGCAGCACACACAGTGTGTGCTGTGGGAGGAGGAAAAGGCACTGCACAGCACACAAAGACACACATCAGCAAACTGCTTAAAAACAAAGTTGATGGCTCTAGCACATAAGAAAGACTATTTATCATCACAACAGAATAAACACAAGAGCTAGCTGCAATCACTACCCCTGTGATGGCTCCATGTCATCATACAGACCAGAAGCCATGTATTGCAACAGGAGAGTGTACAACACCATAATATACTATGCAGGGAAGAGCTAAGACTCCCTGTAACACTCAACATATCACTGGTGGATCTGGGGACCCAAGAACCAGAAGGCTGCACTCACCTTAACTAAAGCCTGTAGGAAATACATCCCTCCCTCTAAGGCAAAGGAGCTGAGAGCTTTTTCTTGCTCTAGCTTAAGAACTCAAGCAGGGAGCAAGATTAGTCCTGCTAAGAGCTGAGATCCATACAGAAAACCCATCCTCTGAGCTGCTGCTGAAGTGGAGCTAAGACATTTTCAATAACTACTGGATAGGCTCACAGCTGAGAACCAAACCCAAAGAGGGAGAGCACTCGTTGCAGCCCAGCTGCTCCAATCTCACCATCAGACCTCAGCAAGACATTCAAGCCTGAGTGATGGCTGGAATCTAGTGGGATTCAATCAAGCCCAGGCTGCAATCAAGAAGCTGAAGAGGCTTTTACCCAAGCAACCTAAACCTGAAAACAAACCTTATGTGGATTGTTTTCTTTCTTGTTCCTTCTCTCTTCCAAGCAAACCCTGTGTTCTCTTTGAGATTCCTTGCAGGAAAGAAACAGCACACCCGCAAATTCATGTAAAGCCAGCCACTAAGTATATCTGCTCTGATAGGGCAACCAGAGCCCTTGCAAGGGCAGGATTCAGTCTCTTCCCAACAAGGAGACTCCCTGAAGCTTGTAGAGACTTCACATTTCTTGTAAGAATCAGTGATCTGTAAGTTACACAATGAAAGATGACTGACAGCACTATCAGTTTGTAGAGCTGATAGCAGACTGACAGCACTACCTACTTTGTAAAGTAGCTGGGTGTGTGAAAAGATCTGAATCCAGATAACTGCCAACAACAGCTTCCCACTTAAACAGGGCCAACACGTGTGTTCTCCCACTCTACTTTCACACATCACACACTGACCTTGCATCTAGCAGCTGCTTGATAATATCTGTCGTGCTTTTAGCCTCAGATTTGTCTTCTGTGAGGTCTGCAGCAACCTCTGGGATAAACGTGGGATCTTCATGGATGTCAAGTGAACGCATGAGCAAGAAGTTTTCCAGCCTGGAAGAGAGTTAGTGGTAGTCTGCAAGCTTTCCCATGAGTAACTTCCCAGCTTGTTCAAAGGGAACCTTACCCAGGAACATTGTGTCTTAGCAGTCTGCTCTCCCAGCAGGGAGTTGCAACAGATAACGTCTTGCACCTTTCTTTCCCAAAGGCAGCACCACATTTGTTTTGCTTGCTTAATAAAACCTCCTACCACTTGACATAAAGCCAGCAGCCATGTAAACTCCAGCTGGGAAAGAAATGGTGGAAGTTTGCAATTTGCTTTCACCAGACGCATCACCCACAGATCAATAGAGACAGGATTGGAGAGGAAAAGCAAAGGAGAAAGGAATACAAGTCATACATTCAAGCACTAATCCTGCTAAAATCAGCACCTCCTTAGACTTTTCCATTACCTGCTTCAACATAGTTTGTTTGGAAACAAATACAACAGTGAGTGCAGCACAAGGCCACTGCTTGGAACACGTAAAGACCCTGTCAGTTGATACAGGATGAGTGGTGGGTACTGCCTGCCTGGATTTCTCCAAGGCTTTTATACAGTTCCTCACAGTCTAGACAAGTGGCCTGTGTAAGGGCTGAGGAACTGGCTGGCAGGCTGAACCCAGATGGTGGTGGTAATAGCTCCTTTTCAAACTGGGGACCTGTCACCAGTGGGGTCCCCCAGAATCAACATTGGGCCTAATTCTGTTCAATATCTTCCTAAATGACCTTGAAGATGGGATCAGGTGTACCCTGACCAGATTGCCTGATACCAAACCAGATGGGGAAAGTGGACACTCTGGAAGGGAGAGCCACCCTGTGGGAAGACCTGGGTAGGCTGGAAGAGTGGGAGAACAAGAACCTTATGGAGTTCGACAAGGACAAGTGTAAGGTCTTGCAGCTGGGTAAGCACAACCCAAGAGCACAGCACAGGCTGGAATCTGCTCATGTGGGGATCAGCTCTGTGGAAAGGTAACTGGGCATCCTGGAGGACACAAGCTCAATAGGAGTGAGCACTGTGCTGCTGAGGCAAAGAAAGCCAACAGGATTCTAGGTTCCATCAACAAGGGCATCACCAGCAGACATAAAGTAGCCATTATCCCACTCTACTCTGTGCTTGTCAGGCCATACATGCAATACTGTGTTCAGCTTTGGTCCCCACTATACAAAAAAGATGTGAACAGGCTGGAGAGGGTCCAGAGAAGGGCCCAAAGATCCTCAAAGGACTGGGAAGCCACATGAGGAAAGGCTGAGAGAACTGGGTTTGTTCTGCTCAGAGAAAAGAGAGTTTAGGGGTGACCTTATCGCCATGTTCCAGTATTTAAAGGGTGGCTACAAAGGAGATGGAGACTTCCTTCTTACAAGGAGTCACATGGAAAGACAAGGGGTAATGGGTACAAATTACTCCTGGGGAGATTCCAGTAGGACACCAGAGGAAAATATTCCCCAATGAGAACCATTGGGAAAATTGGGATAATTGAGCCATTGGGATAACCTCCCCAGGGAAGTGGTGGGATACTCAACTTTGGCCACTTTTAAGACTCAACTGGGACATCTTGTCTAGGTCACTCTTTGCCTAGAAAACTTGGACCAGGTGATCCCTAAGGTCCTTCCAACCTGGCATTCTAGGATTCTATGTCAAGGAATGACCTGCTGTATAACAGGTGTCTGACTGACTTCAAAAGCCCATGTTCCATGTAAAAATTCAGGGGTACCAATCATCTGCAATACATTCCTCAGATGATCCATTAAATGACAGGCAAACTACGTGAGCCAAGTAAGAGGCTTCTGATGCCTCTTATCTGAGTGGCTCTTAGCACAACATGCACTTGAAAGCACAGCTGCTGAACAAAAACTGTAGTAAAAAACATCTATGAAATAACCTTGCTCACTCTCCAATCAGTTTCTGCAGCTTCCCTCTTAGAAAAGGTCTTTTCAGATAACCCATAAGTGGTGTGCAATGTAAAGAAAGAGAAGCTTGGAAGGAGAGAAACCTCCCCACTCTTACCTTAGGATGAGTGGCAGTAAGCAGATTTGTCCAAAAGCCTAGAAGAAAGTAAGCAAAACCATCAGTTTGCAGTAACCAAGACCTGAACACCTTCCTCGCTAGACAAAGAATGTGCAATAGCTGCAGCCTGGGAGCACCCTAGAGAACATGCAATGCTATGTAGTAAAAAACCAGCTCAAATACTTGTGCTTCAGGCCACAAATTAGGCCCAAAATGCTTTCCCTCTCACGTTTATATAATTACAAAGAGTGCATTCTTCTTGCTCTCCTTTGTCTTTCCCTTACTCAGCCTGCAGCTGCAGGCTGCAATAAGAGGCATATACATAGCTCCTTGCCTTTACCATCTTCATGTTCCACAGGTAATGCAAACATTGAATAAGACAGATTATTATCATCATCTTCATCAACCCACTGTTAAGATCTTCCCTGTCACTCAACTACCTCCTGCAGCCAACTGAGCCAGCTTAGAAAAACATGGGAAATGTAGAGACTCCATAGCAGCAGAAAGGGAAAACACTTTGGAGAACTTGGTTCCCAGTGTAGCAATACCATCAGTTCCAAATAAAGGAGCCTTGTTCTAGCCTGCCTTAACAGCTCAACAATGGACTTCTAAAACATGTTAAGGGATGTACAAATACAGTACAAGTCTGAAGCAAGGCTCACACCTCTGGATCCATGAAAGGGTATGTTGCCTCACACCTTACAGAAGAATTACAGTCTCTTTTCTAATCTATACCTAATCTAATGCAGCACAACCCTGGAGGAGATTGAGAAAGAAATGTCTCCCCTCCAAAGGGGGTATCAGGAAAGGAGACAAGCAACAGAAGCAGCCATAAAGCAAAGGATAAAAAGGTGTTCTGGTTGTTACATCCTGGGGGAAAGCCACTTGCAAGGCATTCTTATGAATAAACACAGACCATGACTAGCATTTACTCCAGATCCAACCAGCTGCCAAGGCCGGTAAACAGATCACACTAACACTGACACCAGTTCAAGAGGGAAGGCCAAGAAGAAGCAGCAAAATCCACCTGCCTTCAGGCAGATGATGCTGCCACAGGCTGGCTACCAAGGGGATGCAGACTTTCCTCCCTCCAGCACGCTGCCGTATAGCAGTCACATCTCAGCACCAGCCACAGAAGGAACCTACCCGCAGGCTCACAAATCCCCCCGAGGGGAGCAATAGGGACAGCTGCCTTCAGCACCAAATTCCTCCCGAGGGGAGCACTGGATACAGCTGCCTTCAGCACCAAATCCTTCCCGAGGGGAGCACTGGATACAGCTGCCTTCAGCACCAAATCCTTCCCGAGGGGAACACTGGATACAGCTGCCTTCAGCACCAAATCCCCCCCAAGGGGAGCACTGGATACAGCTGCCTTCAGCACCAAATCCCCCCCAAGAGGAGCACTGGATACAGCTGACTTCAGCACCAAATCCCCCCCAAGGGGAGCACTGGATACAGCTGCCTTCAGCACCAAGTCCCACCCGAGGGGAAGCAATGCACCTGCCTGAAAACCCCACTCCAAGGGCTGAAACACCTAAACCCTTTCAGGTCTTAGGAACGCTGGTGGCGGCTGACACAAGGAAGCTGGATTTGGGCTCTCGAGTACGTCCATGACACCCTCACCCCGAGGGTGCCTCTCCCCACCGCATCCCACCCCGGGGACAGGGCAATCCCCAGAGCACGCAGAGCGCCACAACCTCCCTCACCAAACGCGGGTTTCACCTCCCCACCGAGCCCCGCTCCCCCCGCAACCCCAGCCCCGTCCTGTTGCACCCGAACAACCCGGCTTTCACGGCCTCGCCACCCGGCCCGCCGCCCGCACTCACCGTGTTGACCACATGGACGAAGAGGCGCAGGCCGGCGCCGCACAGCCGCGGGGCCAACTGCGGAGAGGAGGCGAGAGGTGAACACCGGGCCCTGCTCCCCGCCGCCCGCTACCCCCCTCCTCCCTCCTTCCTTCCTTCCCCGGCGCTCACGGAGCTCCGCGGCCGGCTGCAGCCCTGCGCCTCGGCCCTGCCCGGCTCCCGGCGTTGCACGGCGGCCGCCGCGCTGCCCGTGTACCGCCGCACGCAGCACAGGTACACGGCGGCGACCGGCAGCACCACCGCAAGCAAGAGCAGCAGCAGCGCCATGACCGCCCTTCCACCAACCCCGGCGGCGGCAGCGAGGCAGTGCAGGGCCTGGCCCCGCCTTGCGGCCCGCCCGGAGCTGAGGGGAGGGGAAGGCAGCTGTGGTAGCAGCTCACGGGCGTGTAATTAATGGCGGTGTGAACACAAGTGGCTCCAATGAGCCACAGATACTGCGGAGAATGGTGTTACCTGCCTCGAGGTGCAGAGCTTGCCTTGCGGCTTCAGGCAGGCTCGCCTCGGCTTGGCGGTGGGGTGATGGTTGGCTCCTGCAGCACTGCTGTTACCCCTTCATCATCAGACAGGTCTGTGCTTTGGGACACCATCTACAGAGCAATGTTCAGCGGCCTCCAAGAGGGTCATGTTGAGTGTGAATCATAGATGTCGAAACAACTTGGCTGGAAAAGAGCTTTAAGACCATCAAGTCCAACCGTTCCCCAGCACTGCCAAGGCCAGAGCTAACCCATGTCACTGAGGGCCTCGTCTACGTGGTGTGTGAACACTTGCAGGAATGATGGTTCCAGCACTGCCCTGGCCAGCCTGTTCCAGTGTCTGAGCACCCTTTGGTGAAGGAATTGTTCCTCAGCTCCATCTAAACCTCCCCCGGCGCAGCTTGAAGCCGTTTCCTCTTGTCCCATCACTTGTTTCTTGGGATCAGAGACTGACCCCACCTCACTCCATCCTCCTGTCAGGTAACTGTAGGGAGCAATAAAGTCCCCCTAAGCCTTCTGTTCTCCAGACCAAACCCCCAGGTCCCTCAGCCATTCCTCATCGCACTTGTGCTCCAGGCCCTGCACCAGCTCCATTGCCCTAATGTTCTAAAGTACTTTCCACTGCCAAACGTGTGTTCCTATGGGTGGGGAGCACCCAGGCTGTCTGTCCTGCTTCCACACCTTCCTTAGCTCTGGGGAGCCCTTATGTCAACCCCTGTGCTAGCTGGGGTTTGTGTTCCCTGCAGGCTGGTGAGTTAATTCCCATGCTCAGCATATATTATTTGCCTTGGGGAAGAGCAGGCAGCAGTGGCACAGTGTTATTGACAGCACACAGTACTGGAGTCCAGGTACAAGGAAACATCTTGAGAATCATGGAATCATAGAACAGTTAGAACTCCTGCTTGACTTGTTTTGTGGGAGGTTTTTGGCATCTTGTGCCCCATAATAAGGATTGCAATGGTGGTAATAGCCACAGTGACCTGCAGTTGAGGTCTGTCCTAGCTAAAGTGCAGGAAAGCTGGAAGACATCTTGTTGAGAAATGATTATTATACGATACTAGATTGGAACAAACATTTTCAGTAGCCTGAAGCGTGTCCTAGGCTCTAGTACTTACATGTATTAAATAGCAGCTGGAGGTGAAAATCAAGGTTTCTTTTAGGAATGCAAGGTAGCAGTTTAATGAGCAGATTAGGTTTCTTATACAGACCTTTGTAAAGGCTCAGGGCGTTTTTGTGTCCACAAGTTGCTGAATATGGTTTAATTTAATGGATTTGCTGTAGCACCAGTGCCTGCTCTCCAGGAAGGTAAACTACAGGAAAACTGGTGTGCTTTTCCTGGGGGAAGGCCCTGTTTCTGGTGGCTTCAAGGGATAACTGTGCATAGAGTGTACTGGTTGGACAGAGCCTTAGGTGACATGGTCTAGTGTGAGGTGTCCCTGCCCATGGCAGGGGGTTGAAACTGGATGATGTTAAGATCCCTTCCGACCCAAAGCATTCTGTGATTCTATGATGACTGTGTAAATGTAACAGATTTCTTTTATTCCCAGGCATTAAGCTTTGTCCATATCAAATAAGTGTAAACTGGCTGGTGCAACCCTATGAAGTCCATAAGGTTCTGTATCAGAATATACTGATATATATACTGATAAATCCTGATACAGCCATACTGGACTTCACAGGGTTCCGCTGGTTTTATTCAAGGGGTCTTAAATAATGAATTGGTAGCTTTAGAAAGTGATGTATGGTAGATCTTTTTGTGGCTGTGGGAGGAAAGGTGTTTGGAAAGGGCTCCAGATATCAAGGTCGTGTTTTGGGATCTAAGCTTTTTTTGTCACTGACGGTGGATCTTATTTGATATTCTGTTGACTCTGGTTTGTGCTCAGGAATCCATGGGAACTGGATACAAAGCTCAGTAAAGAGTTTCTGTAGGTTCAGGCTATTGGGTGGAATCCTTTCCTCAATAGCAGATTGGGAAATAGCAGGTTGTAGAATCATAGAATAGTTAGGGTTGGAAGGGACCTTAAGATCATCCAGTTCCAACCCCCCTGCCATAAGCAGGGACACCTCACACTAAACCATGTCACCCAAGGCTTCATCCAACCTGGCCTTGAACACTGCCAGGGATGGAGCACTCACAACTTCTTGGGCAACCCATTCCAGTGCCTCACCACCCTAACAGGAAAGAATTTCTTTCTTATATCAAATCTAAACCTCTCCTGTTTAAGTTTGAACCCGTTACCCCTTGTCCTGTCACTACAGTCCCTAATGAAGAGTCCCTCCCCAGCATCCTTATAGGCCCCCTTCAGATACTGGAAGGCTGCTAGGAGGTCTCCACACAGCCTTCTCTTGTACTGGATGAACACATCATGGGAAGAGCCAGGCCTAATGGAAGGTGGCCATGGCCATATTGTCCTTACGGTCGTGTCATGTCCTGCACTCCTGCATGTGATTCTTCTTATTTTGCAGTTTAGCCCTGCGAGAGCAGGTAACTAGCCCTAGTAGGACAGAAATGGCAGCCCTGGTGTAATTTCCTACTTCTAAGGCTGCACGTAACCTCAGAGCCATGTCACTCGGGGCTGGGCTTTCTTGCCCTCTAGCCTTTCTTCTTGAAAAAGCAGTTGCTAATCAGTTGTACCTTGTCCTGTGTCAGAGCACTTGGAGCTCTTTGTAGAGGTGGGTCAAAGTTATCAGCTGTCACACTACCACTCCTTACCAGCAGTGTAACAACACAAGCGAGTTGAGCAAGAGCCCTGCTCTAGTATAATCTATTGACAGATCAGACTCTGCTCTGCCCATGAGCTTCTGCAATGCTTCACACTGCAGTGTCCCCTCTGCCATCCAGCTGCTGAGCCTGTAGAATAAGAATAATGATATTTGACTGCCCTGGCAATGGAGAGCCACTCTTCAGTAGCAAAGAGGAGAATCAAGGCAAACAGTAGGGAGAACTTAGGTTGCTGTGATTCCAGCCCTTGTGTTCCACTGGGAAGAAAAGTGTGTGGTAAGAAAAGATGGAGGGCCAGGCTTTCCCCCCCCTGCCCTATTTATTATATGTTACCGACTACTTGAAGGAAGTCATTTCAGTATGAGGAGCTGTACCAGAGATGGTTTGCACCCCTGTGCAGTCTGTGAAGCAGTGCTTTCTGGGGCTGTGATTTCCCTTTGACAGCTTCCAAAGGACAGAGCTTCAACAAACCTTGGGAAGTTCTGATGTGGTTGTGGAGGTCTTTGTCCTTCTGCTGTATAGCACCTTGTCAGTGGCTGCCTCTCTCTTGAATGTCTTTGTCACAGGACAAGCCCTGGGCAAATTCTGGACTTGAAAACATCTGTATTCTTGTTCTACAGTAAAGTCTGGTTTAAACACAGCACTGTCTGAGCCCTAGAGCTGGGAGGAAGGAGAGCTGATTTCTCACTTATACATGGTTGTAAGTAGAGTTTGATCTTTGAGGGTCATTTGCTGGAGGAGGAAATGCTCTGCTGTCACCGAAGTGCTGACACTACATTCTCCCAGTGCTTAAGATGCCTTTTAGTGTGTGATTTGAGAGTGGTCTGGTGTGGCAGGCCATGTGGTGAGGTAGAGCTCGTGATGCTAGCTTGAAGCTGAGGATCCTTTTAGACAGGCTGCTTAGGATCCTCACCAGGCTGCATTCAGCCACAGCAGAGCAGTGCCAGAGCCTTGTTGCCTCTGTGTGACTCCATGCTCTAGACATGGCAACTGATGGTGTAGGTGAAGCTAACTAATTGCATTTGAATGTGGGGCTGAAAGTGTGGTGGGGGAATGGGCTGTGACTGTGAGGCTTGGTGTACAGATAGATGAGGCTCTGCTATGCAACAGTGACCCACAGTGACTGGTTCAGCTGCTGTAGCCCCTCTACCACCCTGTGAAATGCTGTCACAGTATGTCAAGGCTCATGGTGTCTTATGTTCTTCTTCCAGCAGCCACCATATCTTGCTCTTTCCTCAGATGACTCAACTACTTGATACCCTGCAAGCCCACATGGACTATAGAGGTATGATCTGCACACTTTGGCAGCAGGGGTTTGTCCTAATGATCACTGCCATATATTGTTCCTTTGATTTTGTTTGATCTGCCAGGGATGGAGAAGGGGCTGTGATGAAGATATATTGCTGCTTAGTAGATAAAACCCATATTCTTGCAGTGGTGCTGTGAGTTGGAGGGCCTTGAGTTCAGCTCTTTGCTGTGTTACCACCTGCCTGAAAGGAGCTGGCACTTAAATGTTGTTCTTCAAAGCAGTGTCAGCTTTGGTTTCTCAGCAGAACTGAGCTAACAGATGGTAAGGTAGCAATATTTTGTTACATATCCCTGTTGAATCATGTATCTGAGTCCTCAACTAGTTGCACTGAAGGCAATAAGGTTGCTCTAGATTCAGTTTGTCCATCACAAAGTGCAATTGGGCCACATTCATACCAGGAAATCATTTTTTTTGATTAAAACAGTTGTTGGCAGTGAGGCCCCAACATATCTGCTTGGGCAGGTTGGAGCAGACCATTTTTGGCAAGGTCAGCAAAGTGGTTTGGGGACATTTTCTTTTGTTTCAGTCTACATGGCTCCATGCCTACTTAGGATTTCCTGTGAAAGAGGCTTTTGTTTGGTGTTTATAGTTTTGGACAAGGAATAATGCAGGATAAAGCCAAATGTAGGACTATATCCCATACTGCTCACAGGAAAGCACACATCGAAGGCCATGGGAGTCTGCATAAGGAGGATCTAATGGCTGTTGGCTTTTTTTGTGGGGCCGGCAGCCAGCACAGCACAGTCTGAAATGGGATTGTGTGCTAACGTTCTTTTACTTTGGCTGTGAATGTTCCTATTGTGTTTCCAAATAGTAAATTAAACACTAAGAGTCTCTGCTTCAGACTCAGCTAGATTCCCCTTTGCCAGCAGGTAATCTGGAAGCCAGGGTCACTCCTTTAGCTTATACAAGGTTTAACTGGGCAAGAATGAAGGAGTTGAAGGCAATAAAATGAGAATGAAGGTAGGAGGATTCTGCCTTGGTTCAGGCCAGCAGTGAGACAATAATGAAGTAAGAGGGGAAGAGCAGAGATGGGATTTCAGAAACATGCACCTTGCATGTTTGAAAAGGCTACAGTTACAAGAGGCAGGATGGGTCTGTTGGAGAGAAGAGAGGCACCTCACCACTAACAACTTCAGTCAACAGCCCATCTTCATCTTCCTGCTGAGCAACAAAGCGGGTGAGTAAGGAGAGGAGAGGAGAGACAAGCAACCTATCCTGCTTCTACACTCTTCGTTTGCTCTCTCTGGCAAGATTTCAGGGAGTTCTGAATCCTGCAGAGCCTGTTCATGTGGGGATTTTTGAAGGAGACAACACACATTCTGAACTGGGGTCTCTCAGCTGGGACGTCTGGTTTCTGTGCTTTCTTTTCGGTAGCTGATGCCAAGGTACTTTTCATATTGCAGCCACTTGCTTTATTCCAAGTTCCATAATGCCTGTCCCTGTGCCAGGTTGAGCTTAAGGAAGCTTGCTAGCATTTTATTCCTGCAAGCACCAGACTTTAGATAGGAACAGCCTTCCTTTAAGTAAGCTGGTGGAATTGCTTGAGTTCACTGAGCATGGACGTGCTCTATAGCTGGCAGATAGATTCAAATCAGAGCCTCTTACCTTCCTGAGACTATAGAGAACACTGTAGGACTGCCATCTGTGCTTCCTCCCCTCTTAGCTTCTCAGGCAGATCTGTGCCTTCTACAGAGATTCAAACCTCCCTGTCTCTGTTCAAGCATGGAGGCAGGCTTCTGCTTGTCTTCAGAGAAGGAATCCATACTGCTTCATTTCAAGCATTGAACTAGGGCTTCCTTTGGCCTTCTGGTTAGACTTTCCTGGACAAGCCTAGCTCCAAGGATATTGCAGTGCATTGAGGCGGGGATGTGGAGAGACTGAAGAGAAGCACCTAGTACTAGATTGTAAGAGTGTGTCTCTCACCATACAGCCTAATTCTCCTTGCCCATGTCAGCCGGCCTTAAGAGTTGTTTTTCACTGCACATTGCTATGTCTGGCCAAAGCATCTTGTATTCAGCTGGGAACAGGAGTGCTAACAGTATTTCCATCACTGTTATGGACAGATTTTCAGGTGCTCTGCTTGCAAGGATGTTGTGATTCCAGTGAAGAGATGCTTGGCATGAGCTAGAAGAAACATAAGGCAGCAGCTCCCCTCTCTTTAACTGCAGTATGTAGTCACAATAGTGAGTATAAAAACCCCAACAAACCATAAATAACTTCTGGTTTGTTTTGTTTTCCTCTCATGAGAACTCAAACTCCAACCTCAAAAATTTTAAGTCATATAAATACCTAGGATCTGGTTCTCATAATGTTGGGCCTGGTGTTTTCCACTGTTTCAACAGTGTATTTACCAGCTGCTTCTTTGCTGCAGCCAAGTGATGACTTGGGCAGTCCCTTGTAGCCTCAGTGAAGTCAGTTCTCACTGCCAACAGAAGGATATGGCTTGTTCACCAGTCTGATATCCAGTCACCTTTGCATTAGTTGACTTGCACCCTATCATTCTTTACTACGTTGCACAGCACAGCTTGGGTTTGGGCTGTTGCAGGAAGCTGAAAACAGAAGGTTACCCATCTTTTCAGATCCTCATGAGACTTAGACTTGGGACTGGGAGATGAATTGGAGTTGATCAGATCTGACAGACACTTGCATAGCATAAATTCTCCAGCTTCTCCTTCATTTTCTGGTGATGAAGTTTTTTGTGACCTTCTTCTTTGTAGGTGGAATTGGCATGAATTTGAAAGCAGATACAGATTTTTTTACGGATGGTGATTTTAACCCACAAAATGACTTGCAAGCAGTAGCAAGAGCTCACCAGATTGAGCAGCACAAGTGAGAAATGCTGCTACTTCTGGTTTGGTTGCTGACTCTCTTGGTCTCTCAGTATTGCTTTTCCTCTTCATAGGCAATGGAAGGTTAAATCACCATAAGATCAAAGAAGGAGGGCAGAAGGGATTTTATGTCTTTATTTTTCTGTTGCAGCCTCATTCAGTCTTGGTTTCTCTGACTGCTGTCATTCAGGTATTCATTCCACAGTGAGGACCATTTTGGGTGATGCTCAGGAGCTGGAGCACCTCTCATATGAAGGCAGGTTAAGAACATTGGGGCTGTTCAGGCTGGAGAAGAGAAGCTGCATGGAGACCTCAGAGCAGCTTCCAGCATCTGAATGGGGCCTACAAGGGTGCTGGAGAGGGACTCTCCATCAGGGACTGTAGCAATAGGACAAGGGGTGATGTGTTCAAACTGAAACAGGGGAAGTTCAGTTTAGATAGGAGGAAGAAAGTCTTTACTGTGAGGGTCTTGCACTGAAACAGGTTGCCCAAAAAAGTGGTTAATGCTCCACCCCTGGCAGTGTTCAAGTCCTGGTGGTACAGGAATTAGAACAACCTGGTCTAGTGGAAGGTGTCCCTGCTCCTGGCAGGTGGTTGGAACTGGATGAGCTTTAAGGTCCTTTCCAACCCAAAGCATTCTGTGATTAGTGTGATGCCTGTCAGATGCTTTTTTAGAACTAAGTGTTAGTCTTCTGTTGAGAGCCACCAACTGACCTGTTTATAGCATGTCTGGGGGAGGAGATAACTGGGAGTTCAGAATGACGGAAGTGACTCAGAAAGCAGCAAAAGTGAGAATGTGAAAACTCCATCTCAGCATTCCAAGTGATAACCTGGCTCCTTGGCTGAACACGGTAGAGGTTTCACCTTCCAGGAAAGGAAACAGAGGTTTACAAAGAAGCTCTGGTTTTGTCACTTCTTTAGAAGACTTGAATTTGCTCTACTGCCACTGTCAGCAGTCCTGGGAAACTGAAAACCTGAAACAAAGACAATGGTGTTCAAAGCACTCTGCCTCCTTCCTTGGTGAATCTCTTAATGGACATGTCTGGCATTCTTTTCCTTGACACTTTTTATTAGAAACTACTTCCATAGGAATAAAGGCTCTTCCTCTGCTTCACAACCACCTTCATCTTCAATGACAGTCTCAAAGCCATAAAGATGCAGTAGTTTCATTGAGAAACATGCACAAAAAGCCGAGGATCCTTTCAACATCACAGCTGGTCTGTATGTATTCACCTCAGGAGCATGGCTTACGCAGCCATTACTCACCTCTGTATCTCTCTGGCCTTTACTGGCCAGAACTCTGACATACTGTCAGTGGCTCTGGAGAGGAATGAGACTGCTTCAAAGCTCAAAGACTCTTTGGATAAGGATGTTGGCTCTATCCTACATCTGTTTTGGAGATGGAAAATTAAACTTTTGCTGATGGTCACTAGTTATTATAGAGTCATAGAATCATGGAATAGTTAGGGTTGGAAAGGACCTTAAGATCATCCAGTTCCAACCCCCCTGCCATAAGCAGGGACACCTCACACTAAACCATGTCACCCAAGGCTTCATCCAACCTGGCCTTGAACACTGCCAGGGATGGAGCACTCACAACCTCCCTGGGCAACCCATTCCAGTGCCTCACCACCCTAACAGGAAAGAATTTCTTCCTTATATCCAATCTAAACCTCTCCTGTTTAAGTTTGAACCCATTACCCCTTGTCCTGTCACTATTCCTTCCATTAAAGTTATTCGAATTTCATCCCTTGTTTCACTATACCTCTTTTCAATCAGTTTACTTTAGTGTTTACCTGGGAATCTGAGTACATGCCCACATAGACCTCTCAGTGAAAAGGAAGCTGTCCACCACATGGCAATCACATAATATAAACTGTTTATACTGTTCCAGTTCCCCAGAAGTCTATTTGACTTCCACCTGTTCATATTTAGCCACATAATGCTTAAAATCTAGCAAAATCCTGACCAGTACTCTGGGCAAAAGTGTGCAAGGCTACCAAAATTTGAACCTGGCTTTAGGAAGGACACATTTGCTTCTCCCAAAACTGCTCTTTCATTACACAGCAGGTGTTGGGCAAAACCACTTCCTTACTGCTGCCCAAAAAGCTGTGTGAAGGCTTCCATGTCACTTTGATTCACTTCAAGGATTTGCTATCCATGCAGGTTTTTGATGGCTTTATTGCATGAGAACTTGCCTGGGATTTGCACTGTTGGCACTGTTGGCTTTAGCTTATTTTATAGGGTGTATTTTTAGTGCAACCAGGCAATAGTACCTCTCCTAATAAGTGTTTTGACCAAAGAAACTGTGAGATACCAAACTTAATTCAATTTAGAGTTCAGCCTCAAATGGGAAATCACCCCACAAGTAGTGGAAAGTACGTCTTCTGTATATAATTGCCAACACACATCTCACTGGCTCCATTCACACTGCCTCTGTGGCACCATCTGGTTACAGGCCTGATTCTGACATGGGTCATCACGCTAACTGGTGTGCTCCACACTCAAAGAAGCCTTCTTGGGTTGGATACTCTGTCATTTGTTCTTAGCTCTAACCAGTCAAGCCCAAGTGATGTATTATCTCCTTCGGCCCTGCTGAAGCTTAGCTAAGCTAGTGCTGTGTATCTTACCCACTCTGTGGGTAATACTTTCCTTGCAGCTGCTCACAGGATGTATCTGGCAGAGGGTCTGCAGGATCAGAGGCTGGCTGTGGAGTGAAAGGTGGTCAGTGGATGTACGTTCCCTTGTTTCCCTGCCGTGTGAACTGGCACTGTTCCCGCAGGCCGGCTGGTGGCACTGTTCATCAGTGCAGCAGCGCATGTTCCGCTTTCCTCTCAGAGAGAAGGGCAGTGATCTCCAGCCTGGAAAAACGCTCCCTCTTTGCCAGAATTAAACCACCAGTTATGCTTTTCTCTTTGCCAGATGTCAGAACACGGAATTTCATTCTGCAGACACAAGCCTCTGTTCCTCCACTTATTCTTTTCCTGTATATTTATTGCCCTTCTTGAAAAGGGTTTCATTCCCAAGTGCTCCAGTGTGTTCTTCCTCAGCTATGGCCAAATTCTAGCCCACCTATGCGTTCTCTGGCCACCGTGCGATTACACATGGCCAGGATTTGGTTTGTGTCTGAGTCCCCCAGAATAGATTGAAATAGTCTGCCACTATTGCCAGGTATTCCTATTTGAGGCCTCATCCTTTCCTTTGTTTCTAAAAGATGGGGCTCTGCCTCTGTGCTATGGTCCCCACCCTGTGACTAGTTATAAAGGAGAGGAGGATATGACAAACCTCTCAGATAAGGTACACAGGGGGCTGCAGGGTTTCTGGTATGCACAAAGGAAAGCTCATGGTATGCAATAGATTCTAGCCCTCTAACTTAGGGGCAAGTCAGACAAAAGATGTTCTTTTTCCCTTCTCGTCACCTGCACAGATGAAATATACCTTAATTTTCCCCTTTCAATCCACCTAGGAAATGCTTCTGGTCTGTGGAGCTTTTGTTGCTTTGGGGTTTTTAAAACAATATTCTTTACATCTGCTGAACTCAAAGAAAAGCTTTCCAGTCTCTGAAGGGAGCTACAAGCATGCTGGAGAGGGACTCTTCATCAGGGACTGTAATGATAGGACAAGGGGTAATGGGTTCAAACTGAAACAGGGAAGTTCAGGTTGGATATAAGGAAGAAGTTCTCCACTGTGAGGGTGGTGAGGCACTGGAATGGGTTGTCCAGAGAAGCTGAGGCTGCCCCATCCCTGGCAGTGTTCAAGACCAGGTTAGATGGAGCCTTGGGTGACATGGTTTAGTTTGAGGTGTCCCTGCCCGTGGCAGGGGATTGGAACTGGATGATATTAAGATCCTTTTCCACCCAAACCGTTCTATGATTCTACCTGCTTTGAAATGGAAGTGAGATTTCAAGTGAATCCTGAACTAGGTTTTGCAGAATTTCAGCCAAGTGCAGTTTTTCTAGTGTTTGCTACCCAGCACCATTTCTCTCTATTTGGGCAGAAATCACATATTTTTGGATAACTGATTCCATAAAGGGCTTAGTAGCTTTTATGCAAGCTGCTATGCAAAATAAATGTCATGCTGTTTCTTCAGCTGTGCAGTACTACGCATTTTCCCTTTCTAAATAGCAACCACCCCAAAAGGGAAGGAAGGTGTTCTTTTGTACTTGTGTCCCTCTGCCCTTTCTCTTCCTCTAAACAAAGATTTCTGCAGCAGAAGAGCTGAAATGTGGCTCCTTACGTATATCTGTCACTGCATGTTTACCTAAGCTCAAGATGTGTGATGCTAGATTGAGGTCAGTGGCACAGAGCAAGATCACAGAGAGTTCACATTGGATGTACAAGCAATTTCCTCAGGTAGCACCTCTGAAGTAGTATCCAGCCTCAGTGGAAAACTTTACACTCCACACTGGAGGCTCCAGCTGATGCCATCTAACAGTGGGCAGTAATTGAGAATGGCATTTTACTTGTGCTGGCTCAGCTCATACTTGTGTTTCTTACTTGACAAAGCACTGCCTCTGATTCTCAAAACATTGTACAGACAAACTGTGTTTAGTGAGGAACCTCTGTGTCCTGTAACTTAGGAAGGATCTTTTCATGCTATTCAGGAAAGGGAATCCTGGAGAAATCAGGGTTTATGCACATGTCGCAGACAAAACTTATCAGGATATGTCACTGGGTGTTGGGAAAGGTGGAGTGTACGTGTTGGGGGAAGAAAGTAGGCTGGTTTCCTAGGTGATGGAGCAAATTCAACCGTATATCTTATTCAACCTTATATCTTATTCAACCTTATATCTTAACAAAAGTATGTGTGTATGTATATGTCTCCAAACAAGGCAGAATCTGGCCCACAAAGATGATTCTTAGAAAAATACAAGATAAGTAAATGGATTTATTTAAGAATAAGTGAATGTATAAAGCTTTTAAGCAAAGAAATAACTTCAAAGGGTAACATATATATCAAGTTGTGTGGTAACTGCCATCACTTTACACTAGAGGATCCTAGAAAAGAGAACATAGACCTTTCTTTAGCTCATTTGACTGGATAGTACATTGATCATGCACTGTGATCAGCAAATCAAAATGTAAGACACAAATCCTAAAGGTTTCATTATAAGAAGGGATAATGCCCACATTCCAGAAGTACCTCTTCTAAGTATATCCAAGATAAGATATGTTCCATGGAACTGTGACCACAAAATCCGTCTGTCCCTGCTTTTCTGTCCAACTCTTGCTTTACAGCATGAAAAACAAAAACCTGAGGAATGCAGTAGCAGGATTAGTAGAGTCATATTTGAGTATTTCCTCTAAAAAGCAGAGCTCTATATCATTGTGAATTCCCTGCATGAATGAGTCAGTGTGTGTTTTCCATGCTGGACTCGACCATCCACCCGTCTTTGGCTCTGTTCAGATGGTATTGCATTTGTGAGAAGACATGTCAAACTCATGCCAAACGTTTCCTCACATCTTAATGGTTTAAACAGATGATGAGAGATAAGCATGTAACAGCCCATCTTCAGTGTATTCCTCCTTTGCTGATACTCTGTGTAACAGCTTGACCTAGCTGGGTGCAAGTGGGCCTCACTGCTGGGTCTGGCAGGTATCTATACCAGCTAGGTCTGGACAGGGTGCTGGTCCTGTCTGAGGTTTGTGTAAGTCCTTAGCTTAGATCTCTTAGTAATCTCGTTTACGTGGGGTGTTGAAACAAGTCCTGCTGCTCTAGACCATGAAACGAGTATTTAGAAATCCTTTAAATCTTCTTGAGCAGCAGTTGGGGTAGCATAGTAGGAGAAGAAA
This sequence comes from Agapornis roseicollis, assembly GCA_002631895.1. NCBI lineage: Eukaryota > Metazoa > Chordata > Aves > Psittaciformes > Psittacidae > Agapornis > Agapornis roseicollis. Next base: position 189,418 of record NDXB01018471.1, read on the forward strand.
TACAGACTGAACAGAGTTTTCTGGATGCCTTCAAGTTAAAGACCTTTGAAAAAGACCCTTTTCACTTGTTAACACTGAGTTTCCACAGCCTTTCAGGCAGGGCAGCATCTCCCCTTGTCTTCTTCCCCATATGGCACAGATAAAACCTTGCTTCATTCACTGAGTCTCTGTGAGAGAGACTGCATGAACTCTACCCTGTTGCCTTTAGTTGCATTTTCCCACCTCTGAGCAGGGAGGAAGCGAGCCCTGTTGTGACAGCTGAGCTATGGGAGGCACCAGCAGCCAGCGAGGCTGAGAGAGAGGCTTTCATCAGGCTGTCAGATGCTTTCCAGGGCAGGGCCAGTGCCTGGAATGCAGCAGAGTACCCAGGCCTTGGGCAAGTTTAGACACATGTTGATGTATAATACAAGATGGAGCCTATCACTTGGTATCAGCCTCTTCCAGGGTTGGGTAAGCATGTACATGTAAAACAGGAGGTAGCGTAGCTACTGAATTGGACTGATAGGGAAATGCTTGTTTGAATTCCTGGATAACTGTTCCATTGGAAAGTCATTCCATGTTGTGTGGATGCTGAGTAGGGGGCAAGCACCACAAATAAACCCCTGGCATCAGTCTGGAAAAAAGGGAATGAGGAGAAATTGAAGGGCAAAAATAAAAGAGTGAATCTACAGAAGCCACAATAATGCAACACAGAAACTATCTGATAGGAATAACTTCAGCATCTTCTGCATTTATTCTCTTTGTTGGATGGTTCTTCAGGAGTTCAAAGCACAGGGCTGGAATCTAGGAGGTCTAGATTTTTTTCATGCATTCCCAGGTGCTGGTTCATTGAAATCTTAACTAGTTTTAAAGGGTAAGACAACCTAAAGGTGAAGTGAAAAAGGAGCAACATTTGAATACAGGAAAGGTGACTTACACAGCGTGCAGAACTCTGCCTGTTCCCTTCCAAGCTACCCAGAGCATGGGTGTAAGGAATTAGGTGTCCAGGGCAGGCTGAGACGTGGAGGAGGCAGAACTTCAGCAAGAGGTTCAAAGGGTTAAATTGGGCCTCAAAGGGGTGAGCAACAGGTCCAGATGTGAGTCTCCACCAGGTATGGCTGAAGCAAGGGCTGGCTAGGAAATGCCAGTGTTGTAGCTGGAAGTGATATAGCATTGCTGGCTACAACACTCCACATCTGGGGAATTGTGGCTTGAAAGCAGTTCATGGGAAAGGACCTGGGGGTGCTGATTGATGGAGCTGAACATGAGCAGCTTGTGCCCAGGAAGCCAAGAAGCCAACAGCATCCTGGCCTGTATTAGCAATAGCACAACCAGCAGGGCCAGGACAGTGATTGTCCCCCTGTACTGGGCACTGGTGAGGCTGCACCTCAAATCCTGTGTTCAGTTCTGGGTCTCTCACTACAAGAGAGGCATTGAGATGCTGGAGCAGGGCCAGAGAAGGGCAACAGAGCTGGTGAAGGGCTTAGAGAACAAGTGTGATGGGGAACGGCTGAGGGACCTGGGGGTTTGGTCTGGAGAAGAGGTGGTTTAGGGGGGACTTTATTGCTCTCTACATTTACCTGACAGGAGGATGGAGTGAGGTGGGGTCGGTCCCTTCTCCTAAGGAACAAGTGATGGAACAAGAGGAAACGGCCTCAAGCTGCACCGGAGGAGGCTTAGATGGAGCTGAGGAGCAATTCCTTCCCCAGAGGGTGCTCAGGCATTGGAGCAGGCTGCCCAGGGCAGTGGTGGAATCACCGTCCCTGCAAGTGTTCACACACCGTGTAGATGAGGCACTCAGTGCCATGGATTAGGGGTGGCCTTGGCAGCGCTGGGGAACGGTTGGACCGGATGGTCTTAAGGCTCCAACCGAACCGAGCTGGCTCCATGATTCCCTGCCGGGGTCCCGGGGGCGGAGGGCAGCGGCGGCGCCAGGCGGCGCAGCTCCGGGGCCCCGCGGGAGGGCGGCCGCTGCCCGAGCCGGGAAGCCTCGCCCGGGGGCGGTGGCTGCGGCGGGGGAGGGCCGGGGTGGGGCGGTGCCGGGCACAGGAAGCGGAAAGCGGCGGTAGGAGCAGTAGCGACGGCGGCTGCCGCCGGGGGAAGGTGGCGGGGAGCAGCGCGGCATCGGCGGGGCGGTGCCGGGAGCGGCATGGGGCGGCCGCGGGAGGGAGGTGAGTCCGTCCATGTATGTATGTATGTATGTATGTATGTATGTATGTATGTATGTATGTATGTATGTATGTGCGGGGCCGCTGCCCGCCACCGCGCCCTCCCGCCGCCGCTCTGCCCCGGGGTGCCCGGTTCGGCGGTGGGGCAGCCGGTTCGGCTCCCGCTGTCGGCGGAGACCCGGGAGTCCCTGAGGGCCCCTGTGGTTCCGGCTGCGGGGGGAGCCCAGTGCGGTCCCGCTGGGCGGAGGGGAAGGGTGGCGGCCGCCGCCGGGCCTCCCTGCCGCCGGCCGGGGCTCCTCGGGGTGGCTGCTGGGACTGCGGGTCCCGGCTCCGGTGAGAGATACCGGCTCACTTCAATGCCGTAGGTGTAGCCCCTCAGGAAGGGCAACGCTTCCTCTGCCAAGCCCCGGCTTCGGAGGAACCGCTGTGCTCTTAACGTGCCAGCATGGGTGTAATTCAGGCTGATGTGAAGGCTCTGCTGATGCCCCGTGTGCCCAGGCCATATAAACCAAGCTGCTTTATGCCTGGGCTCACCCCCCTGGTCAGCAAAGGGGTACAGAAGCGACCAGGCGGAGGGAAGACGTTCTTCTCTGTTTAGAAGCTGGTTGGGTCGCTGAAGTGGTGGCCAAGTCCCGGGCTCACAGGACAGCATGGTTATTTCCATTCAGTATGTTAGGCTTTGGGAAACTCGCATGGATAGATCCGATGGAGTGGAGAGTCTCTGCGCCTTGGCAGTGCTGGCCTGGGTTGCGTACCTGAACGCTTCTGAGTGCGCCCAACAGAGGGCAAAGCTATTGCTTTAGTTGTTCTATTAGCGACATGCTTTGGACAGCCGCTGTGAAACAACGTTGTTTGCAGATTTAGAAGACTGTCAGGGTTGTAAAATAACTCTTACACCAAGGACTAAACTCTTTCACAGACTCGCAGGGTCTGTGGAAGCATAAGTGACTTGATAGCAGGGGTTTTGGTCTGGGGAGGCAGATTTAGTGATCCTGTGACTGTTTGAAGCAGTGGGGTTTTTTTGACCCAGGATTTGTCGTTAACAAACTGCCCACAAGATCTTTGCAGCTATAAAGAGTTCAGAACTCAAGTTGCACTGACTGGAAGAGCAGATTAGGATGTTGTGGACTGTATCTTGTGATACCGTTGTCTGTGAGCCCATCACTGGGCATCCTGACTTTGAGGCAAAGAGCTGCGGAGGAGAGAGCTTCAGCAGTGCTTTGCCGTCTCTGAACGGCTTCATTTTGGCCATGCTTGTTTCTTTTCCCCTGCTGGGGTTTGGCTACATGTGGGACCAGTGTTGACTCTGATCATTTCACTTGTTCGGAAATAAATGTGGATATCAGTCTTGCAAAAAGCCTCCCTTAAGAACGAGCTGAAACTTTGGAGCAATCCCAGCCTGTGTCAGTACCACCCAGACAAGTGTCTAACTGCCCATGGTTACTGGCCAGCAGTTCCCTGTGGCTGCTGCTGGCCTTTTGGTTGTGGTTAGTAGTGGCAGTGCTCTTGGGGACCCTTATGTTATGGACTTGTGTGTGTAGGGAGGATTTGCTGTCATTGGTAGGCTGGGGTGCTGTACTGGGAAGTGCTATCTAGGTGACAGCAGTTGTCCTCACAAAACTGCCTTCATCTCAGAATTACCTATCTGGGACAAATTAGGGACCAGCACCCTTGCCTTGGCCCCTTGCAAGGTCAGCCTGGCATTGGCTTTGTATGGGGTTCCACAGAGGGAAGGAAATAGAGGGAGACTCCCCTGTGTTCTACTGAGGGTTTGGACTGCATCTGTAGCCTTTCTTCCTTTTATATTCAAATGGAAAATGCAGGAGGATGTGGAATATCTTAAAGGAGGGGCTGCACTTCCAGTAGAGGAACCTTTTGCACTTTATAGCCTTGAATATGCTATGTCAGTGCTATGGCTATAAGTAAACTTTGACAATAAGGTACAGGTATTACCTGCTTGGATAGGCAGAGTCTGAAGAGACTTGCAAGAGTCTTTCCCCTGTTTGTTTCAGAAAGGCTGTAGGGCTTTAAATGTCAGTATGGAAAACTGTTCCTGTGCACAGTCCCAGATGATCTGGTGCCATGAGGGTGAAGCCATTCTGCCATGTTGTGTGGCTCTGGGGTTAAGAAGGTCTAGCAGCACAGGAGAGAGAGAATCACGGAATCAGACAGGTTGGAAAACACCTCTAAGACCATCAAGTCCAACCATTCCCCAGCACTACCAAGGCCACCACTAACCCATGTCGCTGAGGACCTCCTGTACATGGTGCCTGAACACTTGCAGGGACAGTAACTCCACCGGTGCCCTGGACAGCCTGTTCCAGTGCCTGAGTACCCTTTGGGGAAGGAGTGTTCCTCATCTCCAGTCTCACCTTCCCCTGATGCAGCTTGAGATGTGCAATGGAGGAAGCACAAGCGCGCATCAGTCAGACTAGATGGCAGCTGAGGTGTAATTTACATGATAGGCTTGAGTGCTGGTTGTGCTTCAGAAACTTGGGTGGTGCAGATGTGGTTCTTGGAGTGAGCAAAGGCCATCCTCCAGAGAGGAGCTTCACTTAATGGGTCCCACACACAGAACTTCCCAACTTTTAGCTCTGTGACAGGGAGAGAAGGGGCTGGTGCTTACTGCTTAGAAGCACCATTTGCTTGGGTGGTGGTTTTGGCCGGGCATTTATTTCTGTTGTCAACTGAAACAGCCCTGCTGTTGTCAGATCTGTGTTGTTGCATGTTCTGATTAAACAGATTGCTGCAAGAAACCAAGTGGCTTTTCCTTTTGAAATATCCACATCATGGACTAATAGGTTTCAGCTTAGAGGCTGGGAATTCCTGAGGGTCTACAAAACTAAGAAGTCTCTGAGAAGCAAAAGGGAAGAGAACCTCGTGCTAGAGGGCTTGAATTTACAGACTACTAAGCATTCTTTTAGGATGAAGGGTTTGCCAATCAAGATCCACTGCTGCAGAGTGAAAGACCTGGCTGATAGAGATAGATTGAAGGCCAAAATTAGCCTAGTTAGTGACACGCAAATAGAAAGCTGTAGGAAAAACCTTGTTTCCCAAAGCTTCTTGGCTGTTAAAACTGAAAGCCTTGGCTCTGTGAGTAGAGGGTGAACTTAGGTGCTTACGGATCAAATTGCTGGACTGGAGCCTGCTCAGGAAATTCAGAAGCAAGAGGTTCCTATGGTGTTGCTCATAGGTTTTACTATACCCGCAGTTGAACATGGCAAGTAATTCCTTGTTTTCCTGAAGTGGATAATAGGAATACACTGCAGGCAAGTTAATGCCAGAGTTGGACGGTTTTCCCACTGCTTAGCTGTTCTTTAATTAGTTTTACTCTTGGACCCTAATGCTGTTTAATAATATGAGGTTCAACAAGGCAAAGTGCCGGGTCCTGTTCTTGGGCCACAACAACCTCATGCCATGCTCCAGGCTTGGGGAAGAGTGTCTTGAAAGCAGTTCATGGGAAAGGACCTGGGGGTGCTGATTGATGGAGCTGAACATGAGCAGCTTGTGCCCAGGAAGCCAAGAAGCCACCAGCATCCTGGCCTGTATCAGCAATAGCATAACCAGCAGGGCCAGGGCAGTGATTATCCTGCCTGTACTGGGCACTGGTGAGGCTGCACCTCAAGGCCTATGTTCAGTTCTGGGTCTTTCACTACAAGAGAGGCATTGAGATGCTGGAGCAGGGCCAGAGAAGGGCAACAGAGCTGGTGAAGGGCTTAGAGAACAAGTGTGATGGGGAACGGCTGAGGGACCTGGGGGTTTGGTCTGGAGAAGAGGTGGTTTAGGGGGGACTTTATTGCTCTCTACATTTACCTGACAGGAGGATGGAGTGAGGTGGGGTCGGTCCCTTCTCCTAAGGAACAAGTGATGGGACAAGAGGGAACAGTCTCAAGCTGCACGGGGGGAGGTTTAGATGGAGCTGAGGAGCAATTCCTTCCCCAGAGGGTGCTCAGGCATTGGAACAGGCTGCCCAGGGCAGTGGTGGAGTCACCGTTCCTGCAAGTGTTCACACACCGTGTAGAGGAGGCCCTCAGTGCCATGGGTTAGGGTGGCCTTGGCAGTGCTGGGGAATGGTTGGACTGGTTGAGCTTAAATATCTTTCCTGACCAAGTTGATCCTAGGATTCTATCCCACAGCCTAGCCCTTGGGGTTCTGCATGTTTAATTTGTGAAACTCTTCTTTTCGCTAAAGAAAGAAGCAAGGCTGATGGCATATGGAGCTGAGGACATCCTTGCAGAAACTTGTGGCTGCTTGTGCTCCAGATGGCACTCCCAATATAATTTCATGAGCCAACTGGTAAATGGACTTTAAATGATAACAAGTTTTAAACAGATTAAGATTGAAACTGTAGAGATTTCAAAGCTGAACTGCTTTGCAGTTATTTGCCTCAACTTCACAGGGGAAAAGCCATTAGGAAAGCATGGGATGTAAAAGAGTGTTCTTGTTTGTATTTGCCTTCTTTCATTTAAAGATGTAACTCGGTCTTTTAAATTTCCCTTGGGCTGGGAGCCAAAGTGTGCTCCCTTGAAGACAATCACAAAGCCAACTTCATTGGAAATGGGATTGGGCTCCCAGCATGGAAAGTAGTGATTCAAAAGAAGTCTTTTTGGAGATTTATGAGCATATGAAAAGGGGGAGTTACAATGAGCTGCAGAGCTGTGTAGAAACTAATTACAGTGATCTGTGTGTTATTGAGGGGCATTTCTCCACTGGTTTTCAGGATGCAGCCATTCCTTCTTCCAGACTAAGGTCCCAAAAATTTCCTTCGGGGCATCCTTAGCATTGTTTTCCATCTAGCATCCTTCCATCACTAGTGAGTAAGGGAAAGGCGGAGTGAGAGTGCCAGCCAGCTGGGAACAGTGTGCTGGGTGTGCGGTTACACAATGGTGGTGGTTGGAGCAGAGGAGGCATTCCCATCTCCCCTCTGGCTGTTCCCTTGCACTGCTCTTCACCCTGGGGTTGGGTTTGCTGTTTGGGGCTGTGCTGTGAACTAGGTCACAGAAAGGCTGCAAGACAAAAGCGTGGGGAGGGGGAGCCAAGGGATGTTTTGTTGTGTTCTGTTTTCCAGCAGGGCTGTTTGCTTGCTGAGAATTGTGTTGACACAACCGAGGGTGGTGAACCGTGCTGAGGAGGTGGAAGCTACTCACTCCAGTGCTGCAATATGGTGCAACTGTACCCTCGGGCTCAAGGAGCTTCCTTTCACTCAGGACCAGAAGCTCTGCAAACAGACAATGCCTTCAAGGGGTGTCCTGAGAGATGTAATGATCTTTTGTGCAGCCGTTACAACTGGCTAAATTGGTCTCTCTATTCACACTTGTTTGTGGAGGGATGAGGCCCCAAATGATGGGGCTGTTTCTTTACCCAGCACAGTTGCCCTTGCCTTAGAGGAAGGAATAAGAATTACTTAGAGGGTAGAGTAAGAATTATCACTAGTAGTGATGTAGTACTGGAGATCTTTAAAGACTGTGCTTAGTTTGTGTGTCCTTCATAACACCACTGTATCCATATGGCTTGTCTTCTCTAGGTTTCCTCAGGCTCCAGTGGTGGGCACTATTGAGGTGGTGGCCAATCCAGCATTGACTTATGTCTATGCCATTAAAAGAACTCCAAGTCAGAAGTGTAGTCTAGCATGTTAGATGTCTCTTGGTCTCCTCCCTACCTTTTTTCCAGCAGTTTCAGAAGCTGTTCTGGGGTAAGGCTTGTCCTCTTCCTGCTGTAAGATAGACCTAGAGGTAGGTAATCTGCTTGGCTTGGCTATGAGGAGTGTGTGTTTGGACTGTACTCCTCCCTCCTTGGTTTCTTCATCTCATTCTGCTCAGACTGGGAGTGGTGTCTAGCCCATACTATCCTTTGCTGGCCAATTCGAGGAAGCCTTGTTGACAGTCAGCCTCAGTTAGGCACCAGACAAAGCCAATGAGTGGTCTTCTGCTGTTTCCACTTGAAGCTGGGCAGAGGGTATTTTATTGCCAGCAGCCCTGGAACTGCTTCAGCAGGAATATCTGTTACGTTGTGGCTGGGGGAAGGCAGTGGTGCAACAACACAGGATACTCAGTGGTTTCGGGACTGCTTTGTTGACTTCTCACAGAGCTGTGTCAAAACTGTTGCTCTTTCTTACACCGAAACCAAAAGTTGGCGTGATCCAGCCTGCCCTGATGTTCCAGTGCTCGAGTTTGCTTTCTCTGCCTGGTGTCCAGCACTGCCTGACTTCATCCACCATCAAATGGGCACTGCTTGTCCATGGTTTCTGTCTAGGCAGCATTTCCACAGGTGCCTCTACCTGCTGGAATGTTCTCTGACCCTGTGCTGGTTAGAAGGCTCCAAAGAGGAGCTCTGTACCCAGTCCCTGTGTCTCAGCTCTGATTCTTCTATCTGAGAGCTGGGGAGAAATTCTTTTATGTGGTTACAGGAGAAAGCTGAGAGTTGGTACTTTCCTAGAAGCTCAGGAAAAATATGTAACCCTTCCTGATGTACGTGTGCTGGCAGCAATCCTTGCTTTTCCTGTTCCTGCAACGTGGTGGTACGTACTTGTGAAGACAGTGGTTTGTTCTCAAAGGGACTCCAGTAGCATCACAGTCACTGATTTAAGCCTATAATACTTGTTACCACCTTTCGTTCAACAGGGTGTTTCTGGTTTGTGAATGCCTAAAGATTGCAAGGTTCTGTGTGGCCATCTCCTCTGGTGGGATCAGTGGTTTTTGAATGGGGGGTGGTGGGGTTGTGTTGCCCCCATTTATTGAAGAAGGACAGACACAGAGAAAGGGTTTTCCTGTGGTTGCATAGCAGGACAGAGGTAAAAGCCAGCTTTAGTGAGTCCCAGCCTATTGCTGGAGCCATAAGCTCCAGGCTGTGTGCAAGTCTGGAGAGTTAACGAGTGTTAACATCATGTGTCCCAGGCTGAGGGAGGTTTATTCCTGTTACAGGAATGATGCCATTTTCCAAGCTGTGCTGTACTTTGGCTTTATGTCTTGCTCTGTTTAAATCCACCCTCATTCTCCACCTCCCTAAAACCAGGACTTATATACCTGTCCTTATTTGTCCTGTATTCTCTGCTGCCTTTAAGGAGCTTTCTTGAGGCAAGATACGTATTTAGAGCTTGGGAATTCCTGTATGCAGAAGGTCCCTCCTGCCTTCTCCTTTCCAAAAGCCCTGGCAAACTCAAGTGTTGTGTAAATACCTGCAGCTCCCAATGCAGCATGAACACTTCTTGGTTGCAGGTTGCACTGCCAGCCAAGGAACCCTGTGGGGAAAAGGCTTCGTTCCTTGGCACAGCTTGCTCAGTTACAGGCTTTTCTGGAGGTGTTAGTGGAGGAATCTATGGCTGGAAAGAAGTCAGCCAAGTATAAAGCCTGATTTCTGTTGTTGTCCCTCTGCGCCTGGGGAGGGAGAGGGCTGAAAGCAGTGTTTGACTGTTCTCTTGCTAACAGCTTTTAAAACTGCTGTGTGCAGAAGACAATGCAGGGATCTAGTTTGATTTTTCAAGCAGTCTTTTGCCTGCTCTGAGTGTATGGCATGGCTCTAGTCCTGTGTTGGCTGGGCAGGAGGCATGCGAGAGTGCTCCTGCATGCCAAACACTGGGCTGTGCCAGGGTGCCTCGGTCCATAGCTGCTACCCCTGCCTCTTCACCATTTGCATGTTTCCCTAAAGCAGTGACTAACTCCCTCCCTTTCCACCTAACGTAGGATGTGGGTTTGGAAAGCGGAATGATGTCTCCCTTTCTTTCCCACAAGGTTCAGAGATTTTGACATGTCACTGTTAGGAATTGTTCTGGTGTTGCCCTGCATCTGTTCCAAAAAACATGACCCTTTTCTGCCCTTTTTCAATGGGACATAAGTTCTGTTCCAAGTGGAACCACAGTGTAAGAAGTGTTGGCCCATATAAGCTAGATGTGATCTCTAATCAGCTCTCCCCAGTGTTCTTAGTATGTGTATATATAGATACAATTTCTAATAACATTCAATTCTTCAGGGCCCAAATTAGCTTCTGGAGGCAAAGGTTGCAAAGAAAGGGAGGTGCTCATAGTACCATTGATTGCATGCTTGCAAGAAAATGGGCACACCTTGCAGTTGTGAAAACAAAGCAGGTTCAGGCACGGTGGTCTGATCCTCTCCTGCATTTTTCCTAGGAAAGTCACCCTCACCCCCCATGCCTTCCTGCTGTATGTAGGCTGTAATGCTGCTGTTCTGAATCTGAGGGTATTTGGGTTGTGTGTTACAGTGGTGAAGAGATGGGAGTGTGGAAGTCAAGCCCTGTGCATTTCCTGGGGGTGTATCTCTCTATGTAGGCTGCTAGGTCTTCTCCAAGTCATTTTTTTCAGGTGATTATGCAGTTTCTAATGGGTTTTTAGAGGAATAGGCTAGACTTTGCAAAGCAGTCATCAGTTTATTTAAAGTTCTACAAATGCATATATTTCACCTGGCTGGAAAGAGAGATAGCAGGGGGTTTGGAACTAGATGATCTTAAGGCCCTTTCCAACTCTAACTGTTCTATGATCAGCCAGCACAAGCTTGTGAACTGGGCAGAGTGTGATGGGTGGTGACATGTGGCAGGGTGAAGGAATTCATGCAGCAGGAATGATGTCTTGCTTTGCTTAGAGTGCACTTTCACTTTTCCCTTTCCTTAGGTCGATTATGAGGAGCCGAGCACCCTCCTCCCATGCCTTCTGATCGGATTCCTTGTAAGTGAAGCTCACTCATTCTGAGGACCAGACCTCACTGATGACTGGGAAGCCAAGAGTACCCAGGAAAGCACTTTTACCACGGACTCCACCTCAGGAGCACCAGGAACTCATCTTCTAAGCAAAAAATCTGTGCTCCTTTGTGTAGACCCCATGTCTGCTGCAATGGATACAGAATCGACATATTCGGGATACTCCCACTACTCAGGTCACTCCAAAAAAGCCCACAGACAAGGGTAAGGAGATGGTCGTTTGTAATTACTGCTTTAAGCTAAGACGTGTCCCATGGAAAACTTGTAAGCCAGGGTGAAATCAGTGAGGCCACAGGTCTGGAGGGGATACATATGGAGAGTTCTCATAAGGAATCCAGTGTGGAGACTGGAAGCAATAATGCTGCTCATTTAATGATCATCAATTGGTTGGATACATGCTGGGGTCATGAATGGCCAGAAAGGTTGGGATAGTACCAGCAGAAGGAAAAGATCACTTAACTCCGCTCCTGAAACATGACGGATGAGGAGTCTCTGGAGAAAAGAGATTTCAGATGCCTAAGCTATAACTGCAGTTGTTATCTCTCCTGATGCCATTTCTTTCTTGTGTAATAATAAGGTTTCCTATCTCTCTCCACAGTCCTCCTGGCTACTCTGTGCTGCTGTGTTGGGGTGTTTTAATAGAATTCGAGTGGTACTTGAGTCCACAACAAGTGCTTTATCAGGACTGATTGGATTAGAAGTCAGGCTTTTGTGAACTTGAATAACAAGTCCTCTCTGTGGTAGTTCAGCAGCCTCAAAAGCATTTTGCTCTGAAACTTCTGATTACTTGGAAACGTTATTCCTTCCTTTTTTCTTGCATCATCATTAGTTTTATGTGCAAAATGTGTGCCACTTTGCAACTTAGAACTGAGCTGGCCCAAAGGGAAACTTTGCATTTCAGAGGCAATTATCTTGTGTGGCTGGAAAAAGGCTTCTTCCATGAAATGAAGTCTCTGCTTGCAGTCCAGTTACTGAGTAAAACATCTGTTGTTCGCCTTTATCCCTTCTTTAACCCCTACCCCCATGGACTGCCCTTTGAAGCTTAGCATGCCATGTGTAGAGATACAACCTAAAAATCGTAGAGGAAAATGTTGGTGAACAGGTTGTGTCAAGATGAGTTAAATCCCACCAGTCTCAGAGGAGAAGCCATGAGGTCTGCAGGTGTACTCTGGTCCCCTTGAATGTTCTTGCTTTGTACAAGGTTAACTGGGGGTTATTAACCAGTGGAAATAAACCTCATCGATTGTCCTCCAATGTTAAGTTCCTAGTTGACAAGACTGTTGCAGGAACTAAAGCTGTTGTGATTAGTTCCTCGTATTAATTGCATACATTCCTGAGACAACACTAGTGCTGATGGAGAGCTGTGTAGAGCAGTTAATCCCAAACGGAGTTGCTTGGAGAATGCAAGCTTCCCTTTCAAGCACAGCAATAGTGGAAGCTGTTTTAAGAGAAGATGAGGTGATGGGGATGTATCCTGGCCCCTTTGCTTCCCTCTCCAGACACAGGGAGGGTATGTGGTAACTTTGTTCTCCTCTTGCTGTGTTTGGAAAAGGAGCCGGGACAGGCACAAATCACCACGAAGCAAAGATGGGAGTCGCTCTGAGAAGTCCGTCACCATCCAGACACCTCCTGCAGAACCACTGCTTGGGAACGACGCCTCTCGGACAGAGGAGGGCCAGGTAAGGAGGGAGTAAACCCAAATGTAGAGTGTGGCTTCTGGAACAGAGCATGTCACTTACTGGCCCATGAGTAGGAGAAGCGTTGCTTGCATGCTGTTAGTAAATCACTACTTGTGGGTGCCCTTGATTCATGCATAAAACTGTGGTCTCAATCTTTTTTCTGAGAGCGTTATTTTTGGCAGCACTAGAGCTGATCTGGCTGTTCCTGTGGCACCAATTTGATTCTGTCTCCAGAGTGTCATCTGCCAAGCTGTATAGAAATATCTGTTTCCATCATCTCACTGTGCATTATTCAGGTCAACCCTTTTACCTGTCTGTGGGGGTTTTTAAGCAGGATTTGCTGTAGGTAATCATGTAAAGCATGTTACAAGCAGGATCCTAGTAGGGAAAGGAGGCAAGAAATGTAAAACTAATACAAAATAGCTGTGAAGGAGGGTAAAGTCAGTGTAAAATAGTACATTAACACTGGGTTAAATAAAGAATGGAATAATGCTAGGTTTGGATTGCACCTGGGATGGATCTGGTATTCCTTCTGCTGTAGCAATTGATTTGAAGGTGCATATTCAATTTCAAAAGATCATATAGAATGCAGGATGTTTCAGTGCCTCCTGGGCTGCATTTGGGTTGTATAATACTTGACCGTGGAGCTCCTCTTCTGCCCTTTCAAATACACCCAAAGTAACTGATGCCCAGTTTCCAAACTGTGTATGGTACTACTTGTAACAGTATTTGTGTCACTCAGGTGAGCTTGCTTTGTGTAATCAAGTGGTTGTTTTCGTGAGTCCCAGCTGTTGCTTCAAATAGATCTAAAGGCACTGGTGAATTCTTAAGCCCTTGTTTTCATGCACACCTCCTCAATGTGAATTAAAGCCAAAGCAAAATAAGTTGGTGCATAGCAAGACTTTTCTACTGAGGAGCAGGGTGCCCTGGGTTGGGTCCAACAGCTTTGTCCCCCTGCAGATTTAGACTCGTATTTCCATATAACTGCATATTTGTTTTGCTTTTGGCACTTCAGGTAGGAAGAGCTGAGGGTGAACTGAGATAAAGTTGCCTGTTGTCTTCTGAGCTGTAGCCTTAAGCTGCTGTGGTGTTTCTGTCCCTTCTCTTTTCTGCACAGTTTCTCAGCTCATCAAAGGGAGGAAACTATGCAGAGCTATTTCATGCATAAACATAAAACAATTGAAATGCTTAGGTTGCTTTACTAGAGACACTGGCAAAGAGGGAAATGTGATAGGAATATGCTGCCATTCAGGACATACTACAATGCAGATATCTCTGCTGGGGCCTCTGTTTTGGTGAGAAAGGACTCAGAAAAACCCCTCATTAATTCAAGATGCTGACTGTTTGTGATTGGTCTGTCTGAAAGCCCTACTGCTCTAGGCATGGGAGGTATTCATGTCTTGGAGTGCATTAGAAGTTAAATCCCTGGAGTTGTTCAAAGTAGTTGTGCTGCCTCTGTCAACTCCTTTCCCAAAGATATTTGAAGACTCTTTCCTCTAACGCCTTTAAAGAAGTGAATAAAAGTTTAAAATTATGCCTTTTTCTTCATAACAAGTTCCATCAGTGCATGTAGCTGCAGAAGTCTGGGGAAGGTGTAAATCCTGTTAATGACACAGGCTGCAGGAAGATGCACACATAAGGGTAGGAGAAAGAGCAAAACATCTGCTTTTGAAGCTTTTTGCAGCTGCAAAGGTGCCAAGCAACAAAGTGCATGTGTTGTTGCTGTTTGGTGTGTATTTGTGGGAACCATTGGGAGACTTCATGAGTCACTCCAGCAGCAGCTCTGAGTCAAATCCATACATGTCAGTGTAACTCTTTGGCTCTGCTAGCACCAGGAAGAAGCAATTGGAGGCATTGTAGGATGGGCAAACTGGCTCTGGTATTAGCTAGGGAAGAAATGAGGCTTTTGGAAAACATAATGTAATCTGAAGCTTGACTATATGGTGATTGCATTTCAGGTAAGCTGCTTTGTGACTGAGTGGCTTCTGACAGTGTAATGGACACTAATATCATTGGTAGTCTAGGATCTTATAAATTTAAAGCCCCATACCTAAAAATATCCTCTGTGACCACTATCTGTTGGTTTAATTCAACTCCTATTAGAATGGCAGCTATTGAGGGCACCACAACCATAGAGGATAGTAAAAGAAAACAAAGTGGAGGAACTTGCTTCTGTTATGGATGAGAAAATAATGTGTGAATATGTTTTTGATTGTGCAACAACTAAAATGATTTCCCTTCCAGGTGCTTCTGTGGTGTACTTACACCATAGAATCTGTGGGCTGGAACAGTGCTAGCTCTTACCCTGCACATGGGAACTGATGATTACTCCAGTTTCCAAGAGTTACATGGTATTACTTGTTAAATGTGCTGGAGAGGAACCTCTGGGGTACAGTGAGTGGCATAGCAAGCTGAGCTACCTGCTCTACACTTACAGGTTTTTTAAACACCTAATGTGTATAGTTACTGGTTTGGACAAGTTGCTGTTGTTTCCAAAGCTGTGTTAATTTTCAGGGTTGATTATTCAGTATATTGAAGGTGTTGCTTTTGCTGTGTTTTTCTGGGACTCAAGTCTGTTTCCAGGCAAGACAAATGGAAGACCTGGAAGGAATAACCTGATTGTTTCAGTATGATTTTTCTTTATCTCTTCGTCCCTCAGGATGACAACTGGGGTGAGACCACAACAGCAATCACAGGCACCTCTGAGCACAGTATTTCCCAGGAGGACATTGCCCGGATTAGTAAGGACCTGGAGGACAGCGTTGGGTTGGACTGCAAACGTTACCTGGGCTTAACAGTGGCAGCTGTTCTCGGACTCCTTGTCTTCCTTACACCCATCGCCTTCATTCTGTTACCCCAGATCCTGTGGCGGGATGATCTGGAGCCATGTGGTACTGTCTGTGAGGGACTGTTCATCTCCGTGGCGTTTAAACTCCTCATTCTTCTGATTGGGACCTGGGCTCTGTTTTTTCGCCAGCCTAAGGCAGATATCCCCAGGGTGTTTGTGTTTCGGGCCCTTCTGTTGGTCCTCATCTTCCTTTTTGTGTTTTCCTACTGGCTCTTTTACGGTGTTCGCATCTTGGACTCGAAGGACACCAACTACCAGGGCATAGTGCAGTACGCCGTGTCGTTGGTGGATGCTCTGCTCTTCATTCACTACCTGGCCATTGTGCTGCTGGAGCTACGGCAGCTGCAGCCCATGTTCGCTGTTAAGGTGGTTCGGTCAACAGATGGAGAGTCACGATACTACAGCTTGGGGCACTTGAGGTAGGTACAAGCCCTTGAAGTTCAGTGGTGTGTATAAGTGTGGCTGTGCTGTAGCATGAAGCATCAATTGCTTTTGAACACGATATTGCTGGTTTCTGAATTTTCCCCCAGAGCAGGCCTAGAGCCTGTCCAAAGTTACCAAACTGAACCTCTCTTTCCCTCTGTGAGTATGGGAGGGGATGTTCTTGCTTTAGGAGGCCTGTGCCTGTCTGTAAAAGAACTGTCGACGTAACTTTAGGTTGATCAATGGGCTAAGCCTGATGAGATCTCCAAGATCGTTCTCTGGACTTCTTGACCTGTCTCCTTATTGGAGGGGAGAAGCGTCCTTGTGTAGCTCTTTGACTCTACAGGCCTGGCACTGCTTTGAAAGCAGCTCTTCGGGCCATGCAGAACATCACTTCTCTAGCAGCCTGACAGTAGGCCAGCCCATGTGGCAGGGGCTGAAGGAAGAAGTGGTCCTGTGTGAGAAAACATATAGCAACCTCACACGCCAGTGAAAGCACCCATTTGTCCTCATTGCCCTGTGCGTCCAGGAGGAGCTTTATAGAATGGTTTGGGTTGGAAGGTACCTTAAAACTCATCCAGTTCCAGCCCCTTGCCATGGGCAGGGACACTTTCCACTAGACCTGACTAGAATAAACATCCTTTGGGTTGGATCGAGCACTGTTGTTTGAATGTTGTGTGTGCCTTTTGCACACAGTTGCCTTTTGCAGCCTGTTGAAATGCTTGCATTCAGGTGTTTCTGCTCTGAAGCCTGTTGCTGTGACAGACTGCCTTCAAGGGCTTAGCCACACTGTGGGATTTGAAAGCTGCTTCCAGTGACTGGTGACTCCTTATTTTTCCTAAGCTCTTTGGTTTTTTGTTGGCTTGAGGGAAAAGTAGCATTTAGTCCTGCTGAAGCAGTTGCCTTCGTAGAGCCAAAAACTCCCAACAGTTTAGGCATTTAGGAATAATACTTTTAATGAGTACTGAAGCATACACAGGTGCTTTCCTTTCTTGTTTGTTTTGGCAGCTCTATGTTTCTGGTTTGGTTTTGTAGTGTGATGCTCTTTTTGCCATAGGTGTGGATTGGTTTGCTGGGTCAGATGTATCTGGGGATCGTTGTGCAATGTCTGTAGGCATGATGCATGCTTGCTTCCACCTTCCTGCTGGGGTTAATGCTTCCCTCAGCAAAGCTACGAGAAAGGACAGATGTCTCGATCTGCTTAGTTCCTGTGTCTAGAAATCTCTTGGTTCCTGTGCCACAGAGCACTGAAGATGATTCCCCAGACTGTATGTGCACTTAAACATCTGTTCTGTTTATCCTGTCCAGACCCCTATGGTATGTGTATCTGTTGCAGATGGAGAGATTAGTGTCTGCTGGTTTAATTGGATGTAGGAATGGTCTCCTGCAGCCACTAGCTTAGCAATGGAATTGCTTTGAAGCAGATTTAGTGGTTGAAGCTCAAGGCTGTGAGTCAATTCCTGAACGTTGTTTCTGGCTTAATGGGAGAACCCAAAGGCTTTTGGGTGAACTAGGTGTGGACTCTGCTGTGTTTTCCTTCTCTGTAAAATATAAAGAGTCGTCCCTCTTCTGTAATGGGAGTGTTCCCATTGACTTAATGAAAGGTCACCTTCAGGGTTTAAAATAATGAACGGATCTCTGTTGGTTTTCTTGGGAAACCTTTGATTTATTAAACTTTAAGTTAAAAATTCCTCTGTGATAAGTGACAGTTCCAGCATAAGCTTTAAAACTATGGACACGGAGAGGTAACTTCCAGAGTTCTCTGTGCCACAGCTTTGTGCCTTGAGGTATGCCAGGGCAGTTCTTACAAGTGAATGCTGCACAGGAAGTTCAGTACATGTATGCATATATATATATGTGTGTATACACACACACATATATATATGTGTGTATATATATATCTATATATACACAACACTGCAGGNGGAAGTTCAGTACATGTATGCATATATATATATATGTGTGTATACACACACACATATATATATGTGTGTATATATATATCTATATATACACAACACTGCAGGTTTGGTTTGAGAGAGTTTGCCGGTTGTTTTGTGGTAGATTGTGGTTTGTGTTTAGAGGAATGAAGATGCTATGCATCTGCATGCCTGGTTTGCCATTGAAGGCAAAGAATTTGCTCAAGAACTAGGGCCTAAATATTTAATAGCATATGTGTTAGAAAGAGTGTGCTCTTCACTTCTTTTTGTAGCAAGGTCTGGAAATAACTTGGGTGATGTGAGGGCAGTGAAAGGTTGTAAGATCCAGGGTGAAATCAGACATGTGGAAATTAATAACCTCTCATTTGTTGGGAAGCTGGCTGGAATTTCATTTGGCATATTGAATCCACACCATGCAGCAAACAGATGCTTCAGAGTCTTGTGCTGCAGGAGAGTCTCATCAAGTGGGTGTAGTAATAGTAAACTAGTGTTGCTTTTTCCTTTAGCTTCTCACAAATGAGGATAAAGTTTATTGATGTGTGTTTTGAAGCCTATGCATCTTTACTAATGTAAAGGTAAAACTGTGGGTCTGATCAGTAGCCAGGTGCCTCCCCACAAAGGGACAGTTCATTCTCCCTCTGTCTTGCTATAAGCAACGGAGTTACTTGGGGAATTAGGGAACTTTGGAACATCTTTGCAGCATAATATTGCCAAGTTTCCATAAAGGTATTGACCTGCTTGTCAGTGACATGTCAGTGTAGGTCACAAAGGGCTGCATTTTGCCTCTGGTTGCCTCTCTGGGTGAAGCATGGGGCTGGAATGGGAGGTCTGCTGATGAGAGGCATGCAAGGACAGTTTGGATTAGTCGGAAAGACTGGAGAAGCAGCCTTGTGGGTGTCCTGGAGAGGCAGGGATAGTTATGATGAACTATGTATATACTACTTGTTGCTTCCTCTGGCCTCTCCATTTACCACCATGCATGCTTGCCTCACCCTATACTTTTAAAGGGGTCTTAGATAGGTTTGTGGGCTGACACGTGGCAGGAGGAAGCATGCTTTAACAGGTATAGCAAACTGACTGCCTCCTGAAATCACAACCTCAGTCCAGCCTTTTATCTGCTTTGTGCTCTCAGATATCTCAAAGTTTTCCTCCCTGGCTGTTTATGGAGTTCATCTCCCTCAACAGTCCAGCGTGCTCCAGAGAAACTGGTGGTGAAAAGGCTCTTGTGGCATCTTATCAGTGTTGCTGCTTGGAGTAGCTCTGGATTTTCACAGGAAAATTGCTGATATTGACCCTTTTAATCCAAGGTAGGAGCTTTCAAATTCTCGGTCTTTTCTGATGAGGCAGAGGGAGCTATGTAAGCATGAGCACAACAGGCTTTCTAGGGGAGAAAGGAAGAAAACAATAGCTCCGCCACCCTTCTGGAAACCCATGTTTTTGCCAGGCAGGGTGCAGACAGGATTTTCCACCCACCCTGGCTCCAAACCCAGCAAAGAAGCTGAAAATGCTGAGTTAGGGATTCCACTCCACCCCGAGGGCCCTAGGTCCAGGAGGGTAAGCATGTTTAGAAGTAGCTCCCCAAATTCATATTATAATCAACTTTTTAATAGGCTGCCTTGGTCCCACCCCCAGCACTTTGGCTGTAACTCTTCATCTGGGAGACTTGAACTGCCAAAACGAGCGTTCCCTTTGGCATCCATTCAAGAGCTGGAAAGGGGAGGTAAAACTTATGTTGGAGTCCCAGTGAATGTGGTGCCAAGTCTCAGCTCACTGCTGCTCCTGGCAGGAAGATTTGCCATGCAGAGGGAATGCTGTATGGTGGTACATGGGTGAAGAGCAGGGAATAGAGGAGATGCCAGAAAGGTCAAGCCTTGGAAAAACCACGAGGTTGGGTGGGAGTTCCGGTGAGGCTTTTGAAAGCACCAGCAAAGGGAAACAAAGGTGGGGGAGAGCAACAGTAGGTGACTTTTCAATTGAAAAGCTGATAGTTTTGTGAGCTGAAGCTTGGTTTTGCAGCTGAGGCTTTGGTTTGTCCCTATGGACAGGGACACTGGTGGCATCTGTTATCTACAGTTCAGTACCTTCTGGATGGCTCAGAAACTACGTAGGAAGGATCCTGATGGAGAAAACCCTGTTTTCCTGCAGAACTCCCTTCCTCTCCAGTGAATATTTTCCTTACCCTAGAGCTTTGCTCATCTAGACAACTCAAGATGAATAGCTTCAAACACATGCGGTGATTACTGATCTCGCACATAGGCTGAATGTTCGGCTCCAGTATAGGCTTGGTTTTCTGATGTTAGAAATGACTGAGAGTGGGTCTTTCTCCCTTTAGCTCATCCTTGCAGTAGGGATATGAGGAGCAGAGTCGTAGTGGTTCATCATGTGTTGGGCTCTATGAAGTACTAAGAGCTTCAGTCTGCTTTTCTGTCCTTCCTGGCATGAGCTTGCCTTTATGAACCAGATGGCTGTGGAGCAAGTGGGGAGGCCTCTGTATGCCTTTGGAATCAGCGTACAGCTTCTGCAGGTGGGGGTGAGCTGGTTGATGCTCTCTGGAAGGGAATGGCATGGTGGAAGCTGATGCCACTTCTGGCCCAGCTGCTTTGGGTTGGTAGTCTTTTATTTACTGAATCTGTGGCTTATAAAACATAATATATGTAAATCTGCTGCTTATAAAACTAGGCTGTAAGCACTTACTGGTCTAGTCTGATGAGCTCTCTTGTCTGTGTCCCCCTGTTCCATAGTGAGGGAGTGTGTGTAGGACTAAATTGCTGCTCCATACTACAGCCTGCATTTCTAGGTCCTCCACATCTGACCAAGGGTGAAATGTTTATAATGAACAACACCTGCTCAGCGTTTGAACTGCACAGAGCACTCTTGCTTGGAGTAGTATCAACACTTCTCTTCAGGTTATGCTGGCCTAAAATCTCCTTACCCCTCAAGAGGAAAACTTCCATGGTATATAAACACCTTTGGTTTGATTTCTAGCCTAGCTTAACCATGAGTTATGGAAGCTAGATCTCTTGAGGCAAGAGCTGCTGAAATCTTTTGGCTTGTGGAACTTCCTAGTGTGTGTCCAACTGGTTGTTGATAGTGTGACCGACCCCATACACTCATGGGCTGTTTCTCTGTCCAGTCAGGCTGCAGAGCAAGCATTGGTGCACACTGGTGCAGTGCTGAACCTGCCCAGCTGCCTCCTTCTGGAGGCACTCTGGCCTTGTGTGCTCTTCTTCTACCCTGTGTGCAGTTTGCTTGGTCTGTGTTCCCAGGGATTAGAAGGGTTATGCTGATCCTCCTTTCTCCTTAGGGGTTTCTTCAACCCTCACCATCTTTCACAGTGACAAACACTGTGATGAAGG
The DNA here is from genome assembly GCA_002631895.1 of Agapornis roseicollis. Lineage (NCBI taxonomy): Eukaryota > Metazoa > Chordata > Aves > Psittaciformes > Psittacidae > Agapornis > Agapornis roseicollis. The sequence continues at coordinate 210,517 of NDXB01018471.1, forward strand.
AGATTGAGCTGATGAGTTTTTACCTTGTTTTGTAGCAAAACATCTTATTAACTCTCCTGCTGCCTTGGTTACAGGAGCTTTTAGAATAACATGTTCTACAGACTCCAGCTTTGCAGACTGTGTGAAATCAGCCTTGTTCCTGAATGCATTTTCTCAGTGCCAGGCACCCTGATGAGCATTTGTGTGAGTGTCCCCCATCCCTGCCCATCACAAAACCCGATGAGCACCAGTATTGAATAGTCTCTCCTCCCAACAAGTTCTGGGATAAGCAGCTAAATGGGTGCTAATTGCATCTGCATGTGTGAAGCTCCTGGAGAAACTGGATGCTCTGCTTCAGAGCAGCTTCTTTAGCCCTGGGAGGTGTCAGACCCATGACCTCCAACCAATGTCTTTCCAGCAGCACTTTGTGTAACTGGGTGTTTACAACCATCTTTTTGCAACTCATCATTTCCCTGCTGCTTCTTCATGCTCCCATTCCTGAGTGTGCAGAACTCTGTCCACAGCTGTGTGCCAAAGGCAGTTGAGTATTTGCACCCTGCAAATGTCCCATGCCATGGAGTAGGGAAGAAAGGTCTGGCCTGGGGCTGAACTGTTAATGATTTGATGGGAAAAGACTTCCAACCGCATTCCTACTCGAAGGCCGTTCCTTTCCCCTCCTGTCTGTATCTGCTGCCTGTCCTCCAGGAGGATGGTGCTTCAGAGAGCTGTTCACCTGATTGCTCTTGCCATGAGGGTACCCATGGTATTGCAGAAGGGAATTTTCCAGTAGCCTCTGAAAAACACACGTGTGCTGTTCCCTGCTGAGTAGAGGGCATTCTCCTTTGATACTCCAGATGAGTCGTGGGAATGGTGTCTTGTTCTGGTTTATGAGGGTCTGTTTGGTGGTGCATGGGGCGGTGTTGCCAGCAAAGTTCAGCTTAGGACTTCTTAACCTCAGAATTGTTTCTCTATGGCTTCACACACAGAGCTGCTCATCCTTTTGATAAAGGTGATGGAACTCAGGGAATTGAAGTGCTTGTGGTCATCTTTCTTACACTTCTCCCTTTCCTTGTTTGATCTTGATCTTTGATCATCCAATGCCCTTTATGCATGCACCACCTCTCCATTCCTTTCCACTGTGGAGCTGCGTGTCCTGGAGCACAGCCCAGATACCGGTTGTATTGTACTCCTGCAGATGCACCAGGCAGCAGTGGCAAGTGGCACAGGGTGATTGTTATACCCTGGAGCAGTCACACATTTTTGGCATACTTAATACTTACAAGTTTATGAGCCTTTATGTAAGTGAAGGGTCTGCTGTCAATTATTAATCCCTCTTGCTAGGATGGTATTACTTGCTCCCTGATGGGGAGCTCTGCTAGGTTCCATCCTTCCAAAAGAGATGGTGTGGAGGAAATGCCATTGGTTTCATCTGCAGGGATTTCCCTTCTTGTTGGTTTGTCTTTCAAAATTACTGCTGCCCAGAAGTACAAGAGCAGCATGTGCTCCAGCATACCCTGTACTTAAGGGGTTTGTCATGTAATTCCTTTCCCCCTGCTGTCAGTGCCCTCCAAAGTGCCTGTGTGTACCACCCACAGACACAGATGGTCTTTCTAAAGCTGCTGAACAAATTCTGTGGCCATGAAGATACTTTTTCCCCCCCAGCATTCGAAGATAAAAGTAAAAATCCACCCTCTCAACCTTTGACATCTGTTTCTTGTGGTGAATGATGAAATACAAGTATTCTGCAAAGGAGTGAAGTGAGTTCTGTGCCCCTTGGGGGAGAGGAGGAGGCTCACTCCATGGTAGAAGTGCAAGAAATTGTGGATTTACAGTTCTTGTACAGCACAACTGAGTCATGGCCAAGAAAACTGGAAGCTACTTCCTGACCCTACCCTGAAGGAATAACAAAGAGTTAATAGGGAGATGGGTGGCTGTAAAAGAAGGGGTTTTGGTTAGGTGTTCCCCCCAGAACTGAAGGCATTCTTGTCCCTTATAACTTGACTCCTGTTGAATGAACGTCTGTGCTTAAATTCCCCTTATGCAGTTTAGGTCAAGCGGAGACCTCAGCTGACAGTTTGGGGAGAGTTCTTTCCCATCTGATAGCAGAACAGGCTCTTGGCACAGCAAGAAGGAGCTTAGGTGATGTCTGTGGGCTGCTAACTGCAGCCTGTGCTCCCAAAGTTCTGGTGGAGAGTCAATTACATCCTTGTTGGAGCTGGAATTTTCATGTTCAGCTTGGAACCATGGACCATGCCACTGTGTTGTTAGTAGGGTTGCTGGGGGAGATGGCTCTTGTGCAAAGCTTGCTGAAGTGGTGGATGCTCTGTGGTGGAGGGGTGCTGGACTGTTGAGAGGGATGCTCCTCTGTGTGCCAAGGTCTGCTACTGTGGAGCATTGATTCTGCCTCTTCAGGCCTAAGCATGTAGGCTCCCAGAGAAGCAATGCTCTGAGATGCGAGAGAGATCCTAGGAGAGGCTAAAGCTACTGTTGGAGCAAGAGCTGGCTACTGACGTTTCATGGCAGCAGGAGCTAAATGGAAAATCCTATTATAGCACTGAAGCTCTGCTGCCAGGAGAAGCTTTTAACTTTGTTTCTGTTGTTTCCTTGGAATTGAAGTTGCATTCCTTTAGCTTTCACCTAAAAAACCCCCACAACACCCAACAAAAAAACCACCACCCCACCCTTAGTTTCTTCATAACTATTCATGTAACTTGAAGAATTCCTTGTCTAAAGACTCTGGCCTTGTTTGATGCATGGTCAGGTTATAAATTATCTTGTGAAAATGCAGATTTCTCACAGAATTCTTGCCATACCTGCCAGTTCCTGCATTTTGATTTCTTTTTCCTTTGATGCTCACAGTAATCAGAGGCATATCATACATGTGTGCTGGGAGAAGAAATGCACTGCTGTCATGGACTGCAGCTCCCAGGGCCTGAAGTGATAATCCAGCTGGATATTGCTGGCTGCTGCAAGGTTTCTAGGTGCTGGAGAAGGGGTACAAGCTTGAGTTGAAGACTAATGGGTGCCCTGTAGCTTAGGGCATGGGGAAGTCTGGTGTTTCATCCCTTACTGTACTGTGTCTGTACTAAGGGCCTGTTTCACTCTTGCATGCAGGGTAAGCTCTTTCTTGCTCCTGCCTCCTGCGTTCAGAAGGTAAAGCACACCCTGGTGTTGTCCTGTCCCCTCTGACTTGTTTGAGACTCCTTAAATTCTAAATACAACCTCAGCTTTTGAAGCCTTCCTCATAAATACTCAGTACACCCTCAGTGGTGTAAAGGTATGATCATAGTTTATGTCACTTGTTAAACTAATGCTGCTGAAAAACATCCGTCCTGTCAATGGTCTGATCCTACCTTATCCTCCCTTACCCCTCTCAGAGAAGTGTGTCTGGTTGTACGGGGATGTGAATGACAGAACTGGCAATTTATATCTCCCTATTATCTGTATAGCTTTATGGTTTGTGTGTGTATCTTCCTTCCTGGATTATTTAGCCCAGCTCAATTTCTGCAGTCATTTTAACTGTCCTTCGTTTACTTAAGGGTTACAGAGGTTTCTGGTGGCAGAAGAAAGGTGAGATGGGGCAGAGGGAAAGAGGTAGAACAGCATCCTCTCATGGCAGTGATGGTTTCACTGAAAGCAGTCCTGCTGCTGTCTGCATGAGGAGATAGATTGTGCATTGCAGTGCAGGAGCCCTCCTTGAATGGTGCATGTTTGTCTGCTAAACTGTGCTCCTCTGCTGGGCTTGAGGATAGCAGAGACTCAAGTCCTTGCTTCTCCTGTCCCCAGCAGGCCTAAAGGGGACTAGCTGGTGGCCCAAGTGTGAGGGAAATCTCATGCCCCAGGCCATGTCCCTTAAGGTGCAGAGCTGGACACAGGATTATCATTGTGAATGGCAGCTTATTGCTGGGGGCTTGGTGTAGAATTGTATCTCCAGCTGTAAGAGTTCTGTGTCCCCGACATAAGAAGGACGTGGAGCTGTTGGAACAAGTCCAGAGGAGGTCAGGAGGACGATCAGGGGCTGGAGCACCTCCCATATGAAGACGGGCTGAGAAAGTTGGGGCTGTTCAGGCTGGAGAAGGGAATGCTGCATGGAGACCTCATAGCAGCCTTCCAGTATCTGAAGAGGGGCTACAAGGATGCTGGAGAGGGACTCATTAGGGACTGTAGTGATAGGACAAGAGCTGATGTGTTCAAACTGAAACAAGGGAAGTTCAGCTTAGATATGAGGAAGAAGTTCTTCACTGTGAGAGTAATGAGACACTGGAACAGGCTGCCCAAGGAAGCTGTGAATGCTTCATCTGTGACAGTGCTCATGCAGGTCTCCTTCCACAGGGCGCTTTGGCCTCAATAGTCCACTCAGCTGTGGAGATGTTAACTGTAAGATCTACTGCAGCAGCATCCCTGACTCTCAAATTGGTCCCAGGTCTGTGTTGAGTTGGTGCAGACAAATGGAGCCTACTTGGGCTGTTGGTAACTGGATGCAACACTTGTGCCCCAGGAAGCTGTCTTGCCCCTGCTCTGTCTGCACCCATGTGTGTCTGGTGTGCCTGTATGTACCATGCTGTGCAGGTTTGTGGGGGCATCTCAACATCAGCATCTTGCCATCATCTTTTCACTTGAGCTGTGTCCTTTGTGCTCTTCTCTCACTGCCTTTCTTTCCAACCTGCAAATTTGCTCAGTAAATAAAGGAAGCCTTTCACAGCTTTGGTTTTGCTTCAGTGTGAGCAGATGGTAGTTGTTTAGTTGGTTTTTTATTTTCTCCTAAATAAACAGGTTGGTACATTCACTAGGCCCCATTTCTGAGCTCTAGGTTGTGGATCCAGTAGCTGCTACTTTTCAGATTCAATTCAACTGCTCCTGGCTCCTGAGGGTGCTGGGTTGGGCTTGTGGTGTTGGATGTCTGGCCAGACGTTGGTTTGGTTCACTGTGGGTGTCTGGGACATGGCAGATACGTGGCTCCTCTGCTCTCTTCTTTCTTCTCTGCATTGCGGCAGACCCTGGGGCAGGGAGGTGCTGGTAGCAAGGACTCGCTTTCTGCTTGATGAGAAGGTTTGAATGTGTGATATATGATCAAAGGGAAGCTGATGCCTTTAGTTTTAGAGCTGTTGGGACATCTGCATGTGGTTATTGGTATCTGAGGAACTGGTTGAAATCCAGCCCAGGCTGTTAGTGTCTGAAAGCTGCTGTTGTCCACTGCCTAATCCATGAGCTGTACTGTTTGGATTTAGTGGTGGTTCTGGGTATCTGCGTGGTAAGTGTTTGAAAACAGCTCCCACACACACAGTGTTCCTCTTGGAGAGGTGGTCTTGGTGTAGGAGGATAATAATGGTTTGCTTTGGAGCCTGCTCCCTGGCAGCTGGCATTCTCAGCCTCCTGGGAAGAGGTTTGGCATGCCTTACGTCCAGGCTTTCACAAGCTGCTCTTTCAGATGCAGCCCCTGAAGCTGCTCTTGTTGTGTGCTCATGTACCCATCCCAATGGCTGGGCTGAGGTAATCAGTGCAGCCTACCTTTGCCACATGCTAGCAAACTCCCCTTTGCTGTTCCATGAGGGGCTTAAAGACAGCCTTCCTGGTTACCTAGGCTGATCCACTGCAGTAAGGCATCCTAGAATTGCATACAGTGAACCTGGAAAGAAGCTTAGACTCAACATGAGCTTAAGTCTTTCCTTGTGAAAAGATTCCCCTGCCTCCCTCTGGCACCTCCATTGCTTCTAAAACTCGCATTGGGCTTTTGCAACTGATTTCTTACTTTGTTTTCTATCTGTTGAATACGATGTCAGGGGTAGTAACAAGTGTCCTTGTGATATTTGTTTCCCTTGGCACTGTGTAGTGTGAGATGAGATGTTCACTGTGTTGCTGAGGAAGTGTGGTGCTGTCCCAGTATCTGACCTCACCACAGTGACCATCTTTTACTGGTAAACCATATTATTTGCCCTTTTGGATCACTTTGAGAGGATTGTTTCTCCTCCTCTTCCTCCTCACTGTATATTGCCATTAGTAGCTTAGGGTTTTTGTCCTAGTTAATGATACTAACTGCCACCTTCAATTGTGGGAAGTGGAAACAAGGGCAATGTGGCTGCAGGGAAAGCATCAACATTTGAAATTCTACTGATAAAGGTGCTGGGACCCTAATACCCAGGTAACTTATTGAGCTGTCAGGCTGGGAAGTTTCCTAGAAGGAGAACTGCAATGGGAGCATGCCTGTGGGTTTACTGGGGTTTTATAGCTGCTTGCAAAACTCAGCTCTCTGCACTTCTGTAGCAGCATCTTCTAAGTACTGGCCTGAGAATACTTTTATAGGGCTCTTCAGGGAGGTTTAAATAAGTAGCTTGTTTGGGTTGTTTGACATAAAGGAGTGGATTTCTTCCTTCCCCACATTGAAGCTTGGTTATACCCTCCTTTTCAAAGCTCTCATTTCCATACTACAAGCTATTTTCCATGTAGAATGGAAGACATGGTGGTAGACTTGCAGGGTCTGTTTTCCTTTCACCTATATTGGAGGATTTTGGCTAGGCTGCTGTTGTGGAAAACAAACAGTCCCCAACCTCAAAATGAATCCTAGACTCATCCTTTCAGTCAGAAAACCTGTATGTTGAAATCCCTCCTGCATCAGTGATTAACTACTCTATTGCTTAGCTGGTATGTTCTGGTTTTTGTTTCACATACCACAAGACTTAGCGTAGAGTGTGTGTGTTGGTGAGCAGAGTGTCTTGGACCATGCAGGGCAGAAAAGGGGAGATCGGTACCTAGGAACTGGGCTGGTGCTCTCCTTAAAACATACACGTGACAGTTGTTCAGATGGATGGGGGCACACTTAAATTCCTGTTCTTCCATTTTACTGCACTTCTCCAGTAAAGGTTTGACCTTGCAGATTCTCTTCCCAGGATCATCAAATGCCAGAAGTTGGGTATCTAAAACAAGCTCTCTGCCTCTTGGTCACTTGGTGCCTGCTGCAGGGAGGGTGAGGATTGTACTTCCCTGTCTTCAGTTGTGGTTGTCTGACAAGAAAATGTGGTTTTCCTGTTCCTAGGGGCTGTGGCCTTGTTCTCTTCCCTCTACCTACCTGAAATGCTGTTGTAGTTACAGCACTCAAAAGGCATTTTTCTCCTTTGCTTGTTTGGCCACAGCTGCTGAAGGAGTTCCTTGTCTTGGCATCTGTACTGAGATCTGACTCTGGCTCTGTTTACTGGGGAGGACAGAACTATAGCTAAGGCATTGGTGCTAGTGTTGGCACTGCAAAGCTCTTCTGTGTGACCCCTGTTCTCTTAGGAGCTTTTCTCCAGGGTGCTGCTTGGAAAGGACAGTGAGTACCAAATCACTTGTGCTCTCTCAGCTTGCAGGAGATGGACCCTGATGTGGTCATGCTGCATGGGGAGCATCTGGTCATCATACCTCACTATGATAGCCAGACCAGGGTAGCAAGTCTGTGTTAGAAGGATGTTAGAAATCCCTTTTGCAACTGTTCCCAGCAGGGGTGTTGGTGTGGGAAGCATTTTTGTTTCAGTTATTTCCAGTTCTATTTTTGAGGTTTCAGTCCTGGTGACTTAGCTTTGGAAGAGCAGTCAAGTGGTGTGAAGGACCAGGAGCTTGAGCCCCAGTTCTGTGTCTAGCAAAGGTGTATGTGAAGTGGTTTTCTGGAAGGGAGATGTGATTGTAAGGTGCTTCTGGGGAGGCACAGGAGGTTTCTGAGCCCGTTGGGTGGGAGCCGACAACAGTGCTGGGGGAGTGCAGACTGCTGTGAGTGAGCAGCTCAGCACTCCCAGAGACCTCAGCATCTCTTACGGTAGTTAAGCTTGATACAGCTGTAGGCTGGAGAGAGCCATGAAGGCAGAGCTGACTCTCTGTGGAAGGGTCTTGCATGCAATCCTTGCTCAGCTTCTCTTTGAAGTGCCAGTGCTTCCTGACTGCCTGTGGGCATGTATTTTGTGTGCCCAGAGAGCTTGGCTTATTTGGATGCTTTGTCTGTTTTGCAGAACATTAATAAAAAGTGGTGTTGGAGGAGCAGCATCTGTGTTGGGAATCACTGGATTAAATAACCCCAGGCTTCCTCAGCCCTCAATTAATACAGCACTGATCAGGCCTTTCTGACTATCCCTGTGGATTTTAGGTGTGTGGCTCACCCTAACTTCTGATGCAGGATTTGCATGTATAGTGAGGTAAGGAAGTGAGTGCTTTGGAAGCAAACAGCTCAGTTCTTTCTATATGTGTACTTTTATCTGTTACAAAACCATGAAGCCTTGGACAGTCAGCAGTGTCTACATCATGGTTAATCTGGTACCATGACAGGCTATGTTTGTAGCTTAGCAGGAAAGCACAAAGCTGCTAAAACCACGTGAATGATGGTCTCTAGGATGTCCAGTGGCAATTCTGGGTGTCTAAGTGTGGCTTCAATCTCTTTCTTTTATTTTTATTCTCAGTCTTTTCTTTCTCGGTAACCCTTCTTCATCATTTCAGAAGACTCAAATCCCTTTTCCTAGAAACCAGCAGTGCCCAAAGCCAGTGTTTTGATTACATAAACAAGCTGCTTTCTTTGTGCTTTGCTTCAGTATAGCACCGGCTTGTTTCCCTGGAAATCCTCTAAAAAAGCCAAAGTCAGTATTGATGTCGCCATGTCATAGAAGGCAAATACAAAGCCAGAATGAGCTAGAGAGTGCAGCAAGACCTCAGGTATCAAAATCCCACCTAGGAGCAAGTATTCAGGCAGAACTGTTCTGACTTACCTTCCAAGAGAAAAGAATTGGCAACAGTTGCTGCCTTTGTGTCCCATATTCCCCTCCTCCACTTCCTTGGATGCCCTGTACAAGTTAATTCATTACTGTTTGTAAAGGACTCTGCTGCCAAATGCCACTGAGGTACCCCACGGGGTCTGCTTGTTTGCTTTCCCTCTTGGCAGCGTCCTGCGACAGGGCCTTCTCCAGGGTAGTGGTGATGATCGTTTAGAACAAAACTAATCCTCCAACTGCAAAAAATGCAAAGCAACGAAACAGAGAACCTGACTGGTACAGCCTACAAGGAAAACTGAGTTTCCAGTTGGCTACTGGCCTGTGTGAGAGGGATTTCTTCCCCTCCAGTTGAAGGCTTTGAATCGGAACTGTTATTGAAAATGCTTTTTTGTGTCTTGATACGATCTCCTTCCTAGGACATGGGGAATGTCCTTGCTCTGACCTTCTCCAAGCAGGCAATGGAGTACTGAAACTATGTTCACTTTCTTCCTGTTCCTCCCCATTCCTTTTAAGTCATAAAGGCAAGGGAAGCCTCTGTTTGCTGAAGTGTGGGGGGAATGAATGCAGTGATCGACATGGTGCTGAACTTCTCCGGAGATGCTGCTGCAAGGGAAGAGCTTCCAAACATGGGCTCTGGGAAGGCTGCCAGTTCCCATTCCCATCGGAGCTGGGGTGTGTGTGAAGAGGAGGCCTGCTGCAGTCACTTCACCTTGCTTGCCAAGCCAGGGTCTGCCCTGCAGTGGAAAGTCCCCAAACCCTTGAACTTCTGTGAGGAGACAGCAGCTTTCCACAGCATTGTGCTTTGCTCACAGACCGTCAGACCATTGCTCTGCAGGGCTGCTCTGGATGGCTGTTGGCTTGTAGTTGCCTTTCTCCTTGCGCACTGTGTTGCACAATTTAGGTCCCTTTCTGCTGTACTTGGGATGGCTGTGCCTGCTGGGGGGGATGTTGTTGCTTTGCAGCTCCTTATGGGGCAGGGCTGGCTGTCCTGAGCTCTGCAGGGTGAGGCTTCCCCTTGATGTGGCTGAAAAGGTTGAGCAACGCAGCTCAGAAGGCTCTGATTCAGCCTTCTCTCTTGCAAATTATTGTGACCCTTCTAATTTTCTTGTCTGCAGCATCTTCATTTATTTTTCCTCCTTTTCTTCAAAAGAGGATTTGCAGAGTCACAGTAGAGCTGTCTCCCTAACCTGTGGTACTTAGGGTGACTCCATGCTCAGGGAGACACAAATAGGCTGCTCCAAGTTTAGGAAACTAATGTCTACTTACAATTCTCTCCCTAGAAAGCAGGTGCTTTCTGTTATCTGGGGTACCTCATGTGTGGGCCTGAGCCTGTACTGGATTTGCATTGTCAATAAATAGCTAGGCTTTCAATTTTCAGGGCAGTTACTGCAATGTAAAAGCTATCTTGTGTTTAGATTTCGGGTGGATGTGACGATGAATTACTGGAGTAGGTTATTTAGGAGATGGAAGGGGTAATAGTAGGTGGGGAAAGCTGGCATCCTGATGATAACAGACTGTGGTGTCCAGGGAAAAAGTGTGTGTATTAAAGCTATTCTCTCCTGTGATGCGTTTATGCTTTATCCTGATAGAGCTAGGTGTTCAATGGAGAACCTTCATTTCCCACTGCTGGGATGGAAGTCCCAGTGCTGTCTGGAATGCAGGCAGTGTATTAGCACAGTATAACTGTTTAATTTTTATCTTGTTGGTTTTAGTTGGTCCTGGTTTTTCAAACATTGCGTTTTGGGATGCAATTCTGTGTAGCTTTGCCTTCCTGGGAAGTGGACATGGAAAAACTTGGTCACGTTTGAATGCAGTCCGAAAGGGGAATATGTGCTGTTGCCACATGACTTTTATGACATTTTGTTTTTAAGATGCAGTGAATTCACAGTAGAAATCACAAGTTTGGCAGGGAGGAATAAACTGCTTTCCATTTGTTCTGTTAGTGCCTATGTGTGTGTGGCAGTAGGTCAGTTTGTACTGCTTCATTAAAGAAAAGCTATTTCCTTGGTTAAATAGTGCCTTTTTATTTCATATCAAGAGCCGAGTTCTTTAATGGAGTTGCTTTTAATGAACCTGATATGAGGAAATACGAAGGTAAAGGTAAAGCTTCTGCAAGATGTTTTAGCTGAATGCAGAAGAAATCTGCATCCAAACAGTCCCAAAGAAAGAATTTGCTTCAAAAGCTGAATTAGTCATCTTAAGGTTATACAGCTAATGAAATATATGGTGCTGTACCTTAATACTGACTGCTGAAGGTAAACTGAACAAGTCTGGGTTTGTTCTTCATTCTCAGGATCTGGGGAATGGGCTGGAATCTACATTTAATTCACTGATCAGTGGCTGAGGGTGTATATGTGTGTGTGTGTGGTGTTTAAATCACTGGGGTGTGATGCAGAAGTTTAATATTAGCACCAGGCACAGGAAAATTGAAATTGCTCCTCTGGGAGCGTGCCTTGAATCAGTCATAGTGCTGAGAATTGAATTTTGGGCTTAATTTGCTGATGTCTTCTTTTCCCACATTCCCATCCTTGTAATGTTTTCTTCCTATGTTGTAACATGTGTGAGAATACTCGGTTGCTTTGTTGCTAAGTGTGAACTTTACAATTAACTGGCAACAAACACGTTGGCAGTTCCCTTTATGATATCTGTGGGTTCAAAATGAAATGTGGGTTCTTGGCAAACTCCAGCTGACTGAATGGGTGATCTTGGTGACTTGCGCAGGACACTACTGCCAGCCAGACCACACTGGGGCATGGAGCCAGAGCAACGTGGAGAGAGCCATGTCCTGGATCCCGTTTGTGTGTGTTGGCATTTCTAAACACCATAGCCGTGCCTTGTTTTGAAATACTGTCCTATTTGTTGGTAGCAGTGCCTAGAGACACCTCTGTTATTGAAATGATTGCAAAGGAAGATACCTCTGGGTTGAGCCTTTCCTGCTGCTGGCGTGTGTGCTGTTTTGCTCCCGAGTGTCGTCATGTTATGTAGAGGCATCCCTTCAAAGGGATGGAGGGAGTGTCACTGCTGCCCATTCCATCCTTCCTGGGAGTTAACAAGTAAAACTGAGGTAATCCCTTCTCCAGCAGCCGCACTCCTCAGGCAGTGATCTTATCTTGCTGTGAAAGCTGAAGAGATCTGGACTCTTGTCAATGCTCTGATGGAAGGGCTCTAAGGTGCAGCTGGAAATGACTCAAAGGGAAAAGCATCCATCCTGAGCTGGTCCCTCCATCTAGGCTGGTCAGCTACAGCAAAACCTATGTGGTGGTGCTCTGAGCTTCAGCCTCGCAGCCAAGGCAGGCTGAGCTCTTGTTCTGTATTTCCCATACTGCATGCAGCCGAGTGCTTCAATCTGTGCTGCCCTTGCTATGGGGTTTCCTGTCATCCTCCTCATGAGGTGAGGGCACGTTTATTGTGCATTTCAAGTTAAATTGCACGATTCTGTGGGTGTGACAATCCTGACCCAAATAATGTGGCTATTTCTTTTTTATTATTACCCCTTTCATTTATTTTAAGGAAACAAAAGAACTTGTTGCGTTTTGGAGGGCTTTGTCTTGTATTTTGTTTGTTCTCTCTGTCCCTAGCATCCAGCGAGCTGCACTGGTGGTCCTGGAAAACTACTACAGAGATTTCACAGTCTACAACCCGGCCTTACTAACAGCCTCCAAATCCCGTGCAGCCAAGCACATGGCTGGCCTGAAAGTCTACAATGTTGATGGTAGGTGAGGTAGAATGCAGTCTCTGAGACTGGGTGGGATGGGGAGGGGTTGGGTTGGCTTTATGCTTTGTTATGCACACATTCTCACCTTTTTGCTTTGCCAAATCCTTGTCTCTTGCTGGAAATCTTCCTAACAGTGCCGAGTTTGCCAGTTCCCCATGACTTTACAGATGTGTTTAGCCCTCAATAAGGCTTTTGTATTTGCCAGGCGAAGTGGCCAAGTTTTGGGTCAGGCTTTATAATTATGTGGCTTCACAATCACTTTTTGGCACCACTGTTTGATTTAGGCAGCCTCTGCATTTTGTCGCTCTTGGGTCATCTCCTTGGTTGTGATAGTACAATAAACACAACTTTTAACCTAAATGAGTTCCCCAGTGGTTTATTGTGATGCTTCCACAGGCAGCCTTCAGGAAAGCGGAGAAGGTTGATACCAATGTGGGAAGAAAAGCAACTGTGTAAGCAGCAGTTGCCAGTGGCTTGTCAGCCTGCAGCCTTAGCACTAAATTAGCTATGCCTGGCTTATGCATGGCTGTGCTCCTAAGTCATCCTGACACTAAGCAGTTCATGGAAATTCAGACACAGATAACTGTCCCCTTTGAGCTTTGCCATTCAACAAACCTGTTTCAGGCTTCTGGGCTTTAAAGAGGCCTGTGGATGGGTGGATCCCTGTGGACACTCAAAGCAGTAAAAACTGGACTTAAATCATTTGGCACTTTTAAACCCTGTCCGTGAAAGCTAGGCTTGATAAGCAGGGTATGCTCAGCCATCACAGCCTTTATGAAAGTACATATTTCTTTGATAGAAAAGCTGAAGTTGTAAAGGGAAGCTTTTATGGTGAAGGGTGACTGAAGTCTTGTGGCAAAATGTGGTAAGGCTCATCCTGCCCATGAATTTGTTAGTATTGAAAGGCTTTTAGAGCTGGGAAGGGGGTTAGCTGGAAAGGTGGCTCTGCATGCAGGGTGTGGAGACTGAAACATGAAGGGTGTCCCATGGAAAAACATGGGATGTGATTATTTTGCCTTCAACTAAATTTCAGTGCTTTATGGGTGTGGGTTGGGGCTTTGTTTTGTGTAAGTTAGGTTTTAAATGTATTTATTTCATTTTGGTGACTTCAGAAGTTCCCAAGACCTTATTCTAAATGTTTCCCCAAACCTGATGCAGCACTCCTGGTCCAGAAAATTAATTGGAGGTTTATTTACATCCTTACAGTAAGATGTCCCCATCCTGACAGAGGAAGGGGGAAGCAGGGCGGAGGGAGAGGGCAGTCTTGCCCATAGTGTGTCCCCTGCTGCCTGGAATGAGGAAGCTCAAAGATGGGAGAGAACAAGTTGAGCTGGAGAGGGGAAGCAAGCAGACTTGCTCTGCACTCTTTCATTCCAGCTGACTCTCAGTGAGGCTGCCTTGTGCAAGGTGAGGGCTTCCAGATCCCAGAGGTGTCTGCATACCAGTCAAACCGAATGGCCCACCAGGCTGGCTGCAGGATGTGTCATTCTGGCTGGCAGCTGACTTGTCTTCTCGGACGCAGCACATCTCTTTGAGGGTCTCTGTTCTGCAGCACCTGCTGGGATGTTGGGACACCCAAGCTCAGAAGTAAAACTGTCAGTCTGTTAGCGTAGTAGCTTAGGAGCTGATAGCTCACAGTCTTTGTTAGAAGAGAAGGAACCAGAAGGAAGTGGCAGGCTCATGACCCTGCCAGGACCTGAAAACCGGTGACTTTCCCTTGTGGGGCAGTAGCATTCCTTGTGCAATGCCACTGCAATCTCAGGCTTAGAGGCATGTCCTTAAGATTCCCATCCATTTGATGAAGCAGACTGTAGTTCTGGCTGCAGCTTACCCTGGCATGCTGACAGTCTCTTATACCCTGCATGTGAAAAGACAGTAATGCTATTAAAGCAGCCTAATTTGTTGGCACCTTTTGTCTTTGATATCGGAGCAGCCAGGAAGGAAAAAATCTTGCTGTAATCTCTCTTATACAGAGTTGGGAGGCTCACCTTCAAAACCAGGATTTTCATCACTGGGCACAGTCAACAAAGCAAATCACAGTTCGAATCCCAGTTTGGGAGCCAGTATCTCCCTTGAGTCACATCCTCCATTTCAGGGCTGTCAGTCTGAAGTGTTTAGCCTCTTCAGAAGTTGTCTGTGTGAATGCTTGTCCTTCCCGCTGCTGAGTGAACTTCAGGCTTCTGTCCTGGAATGTGCTTTGTGCTTTTTAGGAAAGAAACCAAAGAGTTGCCCTTGCACGAGCAGAACAGTTTTAAGCATGTCTGTGTAATTGCTTGGTCTTAACCACTGCCTGTTGAGAGTGGGGGCTTTCAGAGCACTTAGTCAGAAAAGCAGCTCTTGGTGGTTTGAATGCAGACTTCTCCATTTCCCCCTCTGGGCAGAGCCATCTCCATCTAGATAGAAGGCTTGGTAGGCTTATGGGGCAACATTTTTTTTGCCTCTCTCTGCCTGAATAGCCAGAGCTGTGAGCTTCATGGGGGGGAGCTGAAGAACCTACTACTGTATTTTAAGGTCACTAGTTAAGGTAATGTAGTAGACAGCTCTGTCACTTAAGTGGGTGTTATAGAGCAAATTGCAGCTTCCCTGTTGCTGTGCCTGTAAAGGATCTGTTAACAGCAGCAGAAGCTGTAAGGCAGGTGTGCTCAGGGTGCCATGAGAAGCTGCTACAAACATAGACCCCAGCCTACCCTACTGCAGGAATGCTGCTGCTCTGACAGCATCTGCCCTTCTGGGAAAGCCTATGCTTTATCTAAAAGTGACCCTGCATCCTGGTTTTCCTCCCTATGTGTAACTGTCTGGAGTTTGGCTTTTGTTCATTCATCTCCATGGCTCACGATGCTGTTATGTTTGTCTTTCTCCTCTTTCCAACTCTTCAATTCTTGTGTGCTCGCACTGTCTTGTTGCTGAAATGTGGTATGTTCCAGCTGCTCTTGCCTTCAAACTGAAAACATATATAATGGGTGGTAAGTTGCATCCTTGGCATGTGCACCTCACCTCTGCCTTTGTGTATGTGTCATCCCAACTAACTTCCCTTATCCACGTGTCAAAGCTCTCTCTCTAAGCCCATGCTGCCTAGCAGGGTTTCTGCAAGAGCTCCTGAGGACTGGGGAAGGGTTTATAGCTTCAGCTGGGAAGCCTGGAGCCACAGAGCACTTGACAGATGCTGTGGGGCGCTGGTCTGTCCCAGCCCCAGTCCTGTGGCAGTAACACCACCTTTTGGTCTGTCCTTGCCTCTCCAAGGCCCAGGAAACAATGCATCCGGGCAGTCCCGCGCCATGATCGCGGCTGCGGCTCGTCGCAGGGACTCCAGTCACAACGAGCTCTACTATGAAGAGGCTGACCATGAGCGTCGAGTGAGAAAGCGCCGTGCAAGGTAAAGCCATCCCCTCCTGTGAGGCTCAGCCATGTGGGGATTGCCAAGCCTCACAGGAGCCTCTGATTTAAGGGGGCCGGGGGTTGGCTGTAAATCTGCCACAGCAAAGAAGCGTATGAAATCCAGATGCATAAGGGATGGTGACGGCTTGTAACTGGGATTGTCTGAGGAACATGCCTAAAACAGAGCTCACGTATATTGCGCAGATAAGCTAATGCTGTGTCATGGATTAGGGAACAGTCCAGTGCTTGAGAAATCTGTGGTTACTTTCTGTAGGAAACCCCATTGTTTTCCCCCAAGCCCAGGCTTGTTGTCTCAGCTCAAGTAATCCAGGGACAGGCTCCATAGAGCGCTTGGTGTTGCCTGTTTGTAGGTGAGGAGAATATTTGTGTTGGCACGCTACTAAAAGAGGCAGTGTGACTGCCCCCTTCAATGAGTTGCGGAGGAAAGATATGACCAGAAGTAGTTAGATGTTATTTTGGGCCATAGGTTTGTTTTCTGCCAGTCACACTTAGGCTGCAGAGTTGATGCATTGTTGAGGTGACCTGAGATAGTGCCTTTATTTGCTCTGGAGCCTGATTAGTTTGTAGTTAACATACAAGTTTGAGGCAAGTTGCTCATGGATAGGCACCCCTGAACTGAGCTGCGTTTGGAAAGAATGTGCCATAACTGGAAGGAGCTGGCTTGGTTAGTGTTTTCTTTTGGCAATTTATATTTCATTGGGAAGGTGCTGTCGTAATGTGTGTCCTCTAGCCTGTTTTGGGCTGACATGTGCTCTATAACCACTGTCTTTTAGGCTCTCTTGCAGCCTTAGAGCAATAGGAGCTAAAACTTTCCTTTCTGTGCTGTGTAACATCCCAAGTGGGCCACATCTCTCTTGCTTGCTGAGTTTGGTTAGAACTGATGCTTAGTCAGACAAAACCCATCAGTCACTAGAAGATCAGGCTAGATGTTTCAAAGGTGAAGGTCAGAGCTGCAACAAATACATATGGAGAGATTAGAAACTGATTCCCAGTGCCCTCTTCCCCACAAAATGGCAGGGGGTCATGGTTTCTTTTGCTGTTCCTCATATACACTCTGAATGTGGTACTGTGTACCTGTGCTGTTTGTGAGGTAGCTTTCCTTGGCTTTAAAATGCTTAGGATATTGAGGGCAGTGTGGAGAGAGTAGCTGGTAACTTGAATGGAAATCTAGTGTGAAGCAAGTCCTGTCAGGAGGGGCGAAAGAGTTTAGTTGGGTGATTCTTCTGCTATCATTGCTTTATCCTCACTAACTGCAGCGTAGCCTCTCACTTGTTCCTTAGTTCTGGGCTAACTTGCAAGTGTTATATGGCATCTATTTGCCTTTTTGTGCAGTGGTCTTGGTGTTTGCTCACCTGTGCCAGCACAGGAGTGGTTTGCAGAGGGTGCCTCTACCTGCGATATTAGGTGTTGAGGGGGGAGCCCTGTCACTGTTGAGTGGAGGGTGCAGAGCCATCAGTCAGCAGTACAGTCTCTGTACCTTGCTGGTGTATGCCAGAGCACACTGCAGCTTGGGAGCACAGATTGTCTGAGCAGCCTATGTCCTGGGTCATGCTGGTTTATAGCCAGCCTCTTCCTGACTGTTTGCCTATCCTTATGCTTCACCCTGCAGTCCTGCATGCTGGAACTGTTGTTTTCAAAGACATGCATTAAATGCAAGGGCAGCTGTGTTTTGTTTGAATCATGTAACTGATATTTATGCTGTGCTGGCAGAACCAAGTACAACACTCAGGCTTTAAAGCCTTAATCCTGGTTTACGGCCCTCAATTACTGGTCAAGGAAAGAAAGCTGCTGTCTACCACTCAGATGGGAGGCAGTGACTCAGTAGAAAAGATGGGAATAGGAGCTTGCATATCCTGGCTCCCAGGCTCTGCCTTAACCACAGCCCCATCCTAACCTCTCTCATTATGACTCCAGCTATCCTGATTTTAACTTCTGCAGGCTTGTGGTTGCAGTAGAGGAGGCTTTCACTCACATCAAACGCCTCCAGGCAGAGGAACAGCAGAAAGCTCCAGGAGAGATGATGGACCCCCGAGAAGCAGCCCAGGCAATCTTCCCCTCCATGGCAAGAGCTCTGCAGAAGTACCTTCGCACCACCCGCCAGCAACAGTACCACAGCATGGAGAGCATCTTGCAACACTTGTCCTTCTGCATCACCAATAACATGACACCAAAGGTAACGCTTTCTTTAATAGTGCAGGAAGGAGAGAGAAAGGGATAGCACATTTGTGTGTGCACACAGGACAGGAAATTGCTGAAGAAGGTCAGTGGAGGGTTTCATAGTTGCTGTCTGTATATGATCAGTGCATAGGCTGCATCAGGTCTTAAAGGGTCACGTTTTCCACCTCCTACTCTCCACTTTTCCCTCTAAGGACATCCCACAATCCTATCAAAGGGTTAGAAATGCAAGAATTTACTCTCAGGCATTTACCCAGGACTTAACTACCCTTGCAGCAGAAATGCTATCAGGAGATGAGCCTTAGCACCCTCTCACTAGGATCCACCTGGTACCTTGCCCTGGTACACAGGGAGGAGTTCTGCTGCTAAGATTGCAAAGGAGATGTTAAAGCAACCAACATCAAACAGCATGCCTTGTTCTGCTTTCAGTTTTGCAGCCTCAGTCAGGCTGCAACCATATAAGCCTCTGCCTTCCACCTTAGCTTGACCTGAAGAAGGGAGGGCCAGCTATTTTGTCTACCTTCTGGGACTGCAATTTTGGGATGGATTTGGGGCTGGTAGGGGAGAAATGACCTCTGCTATACTGAACTGCTGCCTGATGGCACTGCTGACAGTAGAAGTCAGGGATCTAGCTTTGGTGGGATGGCCTGAAAGAGAATCTGCTGGTGCTTGTGTCTGCTCCTGGGGTCTGAAAAGCTGGGAGGGACTGGGGAGAGGATGTCTCCTGAAGCGTGGAAGCTGAAATTCACAGTATGGCAAGCCCATGCTCGTGGAGCTGAACCTGGGGCTGGGAAAAGAGCATTGATGCAGAACAAGTGGTAGGACTGGTGCTAACACGTGTCCCTCTCCCGGCAGGCATTCCTGGAGCGTTACCTCAGCCCGGGCCCAACCCTCCAGTACGACAGGGATCGCTGGTTCTCTAAGCACTGGACGCTTGTCAGCGAGGAAGCGGTCACGAGCGGGTTACAAGACGGCAGCGTCTTTGTGCTCAAGTGCTTGGACTTCAGCCTTGTTGTTAATGTGAAAAAAATCCCCTTCATCAAACTCTCCGAGGAGTTCATAGACCCCAAATCTCATAAATTTGTCCTCCGCTTGCAGTCTGAGACTTCAGTCTAAGGGATTCTGAGGGTGGGTTCCTTGGGGATTGGATTTTGTCTTTTCAATATCGTGCTTTCTGGGTTTAAGTTCCCCAATGCTGACTGAAACTGGCAGATGATGGACCAGTAATATTTGACCATCTGCACTTTATTTGGAAAGGGGAGGGGGGGGGACTTGGAATATCTTATCTAGAAAGAAATATCTTAAGAGGCGACAGGGTGACTTGGCTCGGTTAGCTCAGCCTTGGAGACAGAACAGAGTTTCCCCCTTTTTTCCCCCCCATTCCAGGCACACTGTAAGTCTCACGCTCGCTCTTTGCCTCACAATTGCTACATGGGTTATTTTTGTTGGAGCGCTGCCTTTACGCCATACACACGCCTGTGCTTTTGCCTCTCTGCTTTTCCTACTCGTAGCTGTTTCTGAAGAGTATATTGCTCACCTCTGCTATAGAAACCTACTTGCACAGGGATGTGGCAGTCCCTGTTCGCTCAGGAAGGAGGTGGTATCAAAGGGAGGGTGTGAGGGGGCTGCTTCTGGGAGCCACCTCATCTGAAGACTGAAGACTTCTTTTCCCTCTCTCCATATGCCCTCTTCTGTCAGAGCTGGACCTATCTGAGCACAGTGGGATGGTTTTGCCTTCTGTGTCTCTGAAGTTGCTTGTCTTGAACTGGAACAGCCCATTTGCAGCTCCTCAGATTGATTTTGTTTTATGATTTTATCCCAGTGCTTGTTAGTGAAACTGTTCTGTGTGACACAGCTCCCTGTTATCTCTCACCTGCTCTCTTCTGTTTGCCTGCATCTCTGTTGGGCACTCCCAAGGCTCCCCATTTCTGTCTTCTCTGTCTGGCTTTCCCAATGTGTTTCCCACAGTCCCCTCGGGCTGCAGTTCGTTTTGCACCTGTAAGGGCTGCCTATTTGCACTGGGACAGGGGAGGTGAATAGGTGGCCCCTCCTCAGATAAATCACAGACCCTCCCTATGCCTGACAGCCTCTTTGATGGGAAGGGGGTGCAGGCAGGAATGTGCCCCTCCCTCTCTAGCCAGCTTCAAGTGTGTCTGGAGGAAAGGAGGAGGAGAGGAGCCAGGGAAAGGGCTGACCTCTGCCATGTGCACTTGCTTTGGAGAGCTGCTGTATGTCCTTCTCCACCATACGCCTTCAGCTCTAGCTAAGAAATACCAAACTCTGTCTGAATGTTGAAAACCTGCCTGCCTCCTGCCTTTCTTGGCCTTTCTTGGCCTTTCTGTACTGGGGGAGCTTCTGCTCGGTACTGGGATCTGCTGCTGAGATGTGCAGTTTTGGTTTGCTTTTGTCCATCAGAGGAGCTCTGGTGTCACCTGAGTCTTGTGGGGGCTTGGGAGGTTTGCTTTTTATGATGAAGCCTACAGCAGTGTGTGATTGCTGGCACAGGGCATGGTGTGACTCCAGAGCCAGATCTGAGCCTGGCAGTGAGCTACCTTCTGTCAGGTCCCAGCTCTGTGGCAGTGAATTTGTGTGTGAATGCAAAATGATTCATTCTGCCCAGTCTTTTGCCATGCAAATGTCTGTTATCAGGACAGGATTTGACCTGCCCTCCATATGGATCTTAACACAGAGGGCCCAGCTCTACCTAAGCCAGTGCCTTTTGTTGCCAGGGTGCGTAGTCTTCCGAGATGGGCTGTGGAAGCTCTCCTGTCCCCTTTGGCCTTCCCTGGGCTCCTCCAGCAGTTCATGGGGCTGCCTCCATGCTCCCACTAGCATGAGGTGGCCCAGCTAAGAGTGCAGCTCTGCTGGTCCTCCATGGCATAGCTGGTGTGGGCTGGCTGGTGCCCACCACAAGCTGGTGGGAGGGAGCAGCCACCTTAAGCTGGGGACAGGGCAGGATGTCAGCAGCAATGGAGCTGCAGATAGTCCTCTTGGGATTGAGGGAGCACAACAAGGGTCCAAAGTGGTGATTCCTCATCCAAGTGATGCCTGCAGTGTCCTGCACCTTTCTTACAAGTGTGTGGAAGTCATCTGGACCCTGTCTTCTCCATGTAATGTAGCAGATGTGCTTGTGAAGAAACTAGATGGTGCAGTACATGATGGGAGCAGGCCTGCGTCCCTTAAAGGATGGGAAGTAGGTAGAGTTTTTTTCTCTAAACTTAGTGTTTGGGTTTCTTTCTAGGTCAGGCTTTCTGGTGTTTTGTATAGGGACTCCTTTATAGACTGTGGCCTTTGCAGTGTTTTAATTAGAAAATACAGATTGGTTTATTCCTTTAAACAAAAAAGGTAGGGGGAGCTATATGGTATCTCCTCACACTTTGCTCTCCTGAAGATGCGTGTATGTGGCTTTCATGACGTGCATCACTAGCAAGGTGGGAGAGACTGGGAGACTGGGGAGCACTTCTGCCTGTGTGGAGGCTGCTGCATGTAGCTGAATTGACTCCCTTCTGTGAAGCCAGAACAAGAACCCTCTTGCTGGGCACTGTGTGCATGAGAGCACCTTCTCGCAGGCACCTCTGCTGAAGTTTTTCTCTTTGCCAGGTTTTCCTTCCCCTTTCCTTTCCCTGCCACACCAGCGGGGCTCTGACAGGATCTGCTCAGGAAACTCATGTCTTAATCCCATTAAATCCTTAAACACGTGGGGAAGCAAACGGAAGTGGTACTTGCTCAGTCTAGGTCTACTTTCTCATCAGTGCTGCCTTTTCTGCCTGCCTGTGGAAAGGACATTGTTAGTGGGGCCAGCTCCTGAATTAAACACTGCCCTGTATCAGCAGCATGAATGCGTTGACTGGTTAAATCTGAAGGAGAGGAGTTGGCCTCTTTCGAACGCAACCTGCTTAGGGTTGAGGACAGACTCGAAGAGGAATCGGGACTCATGAGTATTCCCTGTTCTTGTTTTAAAGACATTCTATTTCTCAGGGTCTCTTGTTCCCCCTCCCTGCAGAATCAGAGGACCTTTTCATACCTACTTCACTGGAGTGTTGTGAGGCTAAACTCAGCTTGTCAAGTGCTTTGAGATACACAGATGGATTTATGGCGTCTATAGGAATTCAGACTCCTCATAAGAACCCTGAGCAGCCAGAGCAGCCTGGTTTGTTTAACTCTGTTTATAGCCAGCTAATGAGTAAGAATCGAGTCACAGGGAACACGGCTTCCATCCAAATCCTGCGCTCCCTCCTTCTGTAGAGCTTGCCAAGAGCTCAGCATAAAAATAAGGCTTGAAGGGTTTTGCCAGCCAAGAGCAGGCTGTTTTCCTCCAAATGCCTTTCCTATCCGGCACTGTCTTCATGCACATATTCTTCCTCCTCTCTCCCATTCTGGTTTCTTGTACCTGGCTGGGAATTGTTGTGTTTCTTTGGAGTTCAAATGGTTTATGAGACAACCCTGTTTGAATTGAACAATGTCCCCTCAGAGGAGATCCTTGCACTGGACATCCTTCACTAAAGACTGCACCATGTGATAGTGTTGCCCCACTCTTCTGTTCCATGTTGGTGTTTTCCTTGTGACTCTCAAGTATGCCGCTTGGATACTTTAAAGGCTTTGGGTTTTTTTTGGTCTCAGATTTGTAACACCCTAAATCCAAAGCCATGCTGAGATCTTCCAAACCCAGCTGCAGCTATTTGAACTGTTCTGGAACAGATGGAGATGGCTGTGGGTTTCCATGAAGCCTGGCTTTCTGTTTCATGACTAAAGAGGGAAAGGTACAGATTTCTCCCAGCTTCTAGGAGTTGTGGATGTTATGCTTGCAGGGGGGCTATAGGAGAGGAAGGCAGATCTGATTTTAGCCTGTGCCAGCTATTCCTCCAATTTCTGCCTCTAAAACTTTTCCTGACAGCAACTTCAGTCATTTCCGCTCCCATCCTCTCCTCCGTGTGGGATTTTCTTCTTGATACTCCCTGGTGAGGCAGGACAAGCATCCACTGGGACGGGAGGTGCTGGGGCTGCAGTTTGGGAGCAGCTCACAAAAAGACACAAAGTTGGAGAAGATCTGAACGAATCCCACCCTTCATGGAGCATCTTAACCTTTTCCTTTGGGATGGGGATCTCCATACAGAGCCTCAGGAATCTGCTGTTGCCAAGTATGCCAGAAGCTGTGGGAGAGCTGATTCTGAAGCTGGCCCTGCCCTGCATAAGTAGCTTTTGAAGTCTCATTTGAGATGTGCTGGTTTCCAGTGCTTGCTGTTGAAGAACTGGAAAACTCCATTCTGTGCTGAATGTGGAATCCTGTTCAAGCCAATTCCATCATCTTTCTTACCAAAACCTGTAAATCTGCCCTTTTCCAAAGGGAAAACAAGTCTTTGGCAAAGCGCTGTAGCCTGGTCCCAGGCTCTGCTCTTCAGCTGTGCTCAGTTCTGCCCTCCCCTACGAGAGCTGTTGATGAGATGTGTGTGCAGATGTCTGTTTCCTCATTCAGCTTGTGTGTGTGTGCTTTCCCTCATAGGTGTGTGCATTATACATGTCTAATGCCTCAAGCCAGGCTCGGTGGTTCAGTGTTCAAACTGTGTGAAGAAGGAAGCTCTTGGGGTTGAACTGTTTGGGTTTTGTTAAAAACAAAAGTAAACCCACCAAAAACCCCCAAATTTCTGTCTTCTATAAGTCATGGCTTTGGGCCACAAAGTCTCCTATGGGAATACACATCCTCCTGCATTCAGGCTACTGCCTCCAATAGATGATGACCAAAAGTTGCCGTTTCCAACCGCTGCTCTATGACCACTTTGGGATACTTCTGAGCCAGGCTCCCCCATTACACCAGTGCTACAACTGGTGTTACCCTCCCTCTGCATCCCTCCAAGAGACTCTGTTTCTAATCCCCATAATGTACTGAAGTCCTGTGTGTGCTCTGCCTGCCCAGAGAGAGCATCCTTCCCTCTGGCTGCACCTCTCACCAGCACTGGTGATGCTTGTGGGTATCTCCTGCACTGGGGTGTGTGTGTGTGTGTGCTGTGTCTGCCTGCACAGACAGTAACTGTGAAGGAATCTTACACTCTTCNGTACTGAAGTCCTGTGTGTGCTCTGCCTGCCCAGAGAGAGCATCCTTCCCTCTGGCTGCACCTCTCACCAGCACTGGTGATGCTTGTGGGTATCTCCTGCACTGGGGTGTGTGTGTGTGTGCTGTGTCTGCCTGCACAGACAGTAACTGTGAAGGAATCTTACACTCTTCTGTGCCTGTTTCTTGGATTCAGCATTACTGTGTCTTGGGGAAGGCAGTCCTTCCCTTGCCCTCTTTTTGATCACTGTGTAATACTCTTTTTCTACACACACTGTATAGTAAGATGGGGTTTGCCAAGGTTTTCTAATCAATAGACACTAACCAGCATTTCTTTCTTTCTTTCTTTCTTTTTCCTCTTTGCACATGTGACTTTAACTGCAATGGTACATGGTCTTTTATGTTCTTTTTTCTAATCGTGAACTTAAGTAAGCAAATTCCTGGTGTCTGTGACATTAATGCACTGTGGGTCTTAGCTTAGTGAGTTGTTCTGTTCCAAGCTGCGTTCTCTTAAGTTATAGCTGGATGGGGGTTGTGTTGGTTTTTTGTTTTATTTTTTTTTTTAACTGAAACATTAAAAAAGAACCCAAACGTTTTACACTTTGCATATTTTGTACAGTAAAATTCTGGAAATAAACTGAAACCAGATTGGATTGCCCCACTCTTTCCTCTTCTCCTTCCAGACAGCATCGCTGGCCTTGAGGCGTTCCTTAGCTCTGGCTGGGAGGGGGCCCTGCAAACATGTGGTTTAACCTTTCTGAGGTTGCCTTTGTCACCCTTGTTCTAGCCCTTTCTGCCGCAGTAGAATGCAAACTCATTTATCACTCCAGAAGAAAGACTGGTGGGTGAGTGCTTTGAACACCTGAGATCTCAGATGATGGGGAGCAAATGCAGCTGGGGAGGAGGGGGGGGGAACGGCACAACTGGAGGGGGAACAGGTTTTTCTGCCTCCTGTCTCATAGTTTGCACACAAATCATGAAGTGCAGGATTCATTGCTGTGAGTTCCTTGTTGGAGGAGTAGCAAGAGGAGGAAAAGCCAGTGCTCCTCGTTTGTGTGGATGCAGAGCCTGTGAGGTTGGTATCTCGCCTCAACAGCACCTCTGGGTGCAGGTTTCCCACCTCCAGTTTCTACCACCGGCATCCTGAGAGCTTGGAGAGGTCATTCACAAGGAAAAGGGGGAGCAGCCACCTTAACCTTCATAGCCTTGGTTACCCACTCTGCAATGGGGAGTTGCTGACCTCGTGGTGCTGCCCTGTGGATCCCCTCAGTGGATTTGACTACTGGAAAAATCCACAGGATGCTGTTGTAGAGATAAGCAGCCCACAGAAATGCTGACGGAAAGCACCAGCTAAATGGGTAGTTCTCTGCTTTGGGGGCTATGGATGCATTTAGGATGGCGGAGCACTGAACTAAGGCAGGAAGCAGGAAGGGTGGGATGGGGGCTGTGCTCGGATCTGCCTCCTGCCCTCCCGTGATCTCTCTGCTTTTGATGTGTCCCCCTCATCCTGCTGGTGTTTTGGCAGTGCCCTGGCCTGGGCTGTTTGCAGAGCAGCTCCTGGAGATGGGCAAGGAAGGGAAATGGGATGCAGCCACAGGTATGTCAAGGGAAGGTGTGAGAAGCAGGTATCTGGCACAAACAAGGTGATAGGCTTGTCAGCCTGGTCATAGGCTCTTAGCCTTGAGACCTGTGTCTTTACATATGAGTTCAGCACATTCTGTTTCATGTGTGGCTTAGTGCTGATACTGAATCAACACCCAGTTGCTGCTGTTTGTGGCACTTGTGCTGTGGTTTGTGGAAGCTGATGGAAGGAATAGGCTTTGCCAGAGGGACCTATTCCCTTGGCCTTCACCCAGAGCTCAGCCATCTGAATCATAAGGGGCTGTGGTTTGTAGCTCAGCAGGAATTGGAGCTGAGGGTGCTGTTGTGGTTTGGCCATGTCTTTCACTGACTTTCCAAGGGTCTTTGAGGTGTGATGCAGCCTCAGGTTGTAGCAGTGAGTTAAGTTTTACTGACCCAAACCTCTTGACAGAAAGGGGATGGAGGCTTTCCCTGGCAAACAACACTTGGAGGGACCCAGCAAGCTGAACAAGAGGTAAGCACCTTCTGCCTGAGGGATGTAGCAGGCTAGGGTCATTGGAGGAGATGGTTCTACACTGCCCTTCCTGACCATAGTGGCATAAGGTTGTGGCTACCCTGAGACAGCACAACAACAGCCACAGGGGGAGAGGATTTGATGGCTGAAGTGTGGCTTAATCCACAGGGGGATCAGTTGTCCCCAGAAGGGACAGGCCTTACAGTTATGGATAATCAGAAGACACCAGCTTTGGGCAATTCAGAGGGGAGATACGGGACATAGCAGCTGCATGCAGTTGGGGTGTGACAAATGGGTTAAGAAAGGGATTTGTCACCTTGGGCAGTTGGTTCCGGAAGCTACATGAAGCTCTAGGAACACCTCACCATGCAGTGTTGTTAGCTAAGTCAATAATGCAGTGAAAGAGCTGTTTGTGGAGGTGGGCAGGGGCTGAAACCCCCGAACAGCTTCTCCCAGTGCTATGTACTGGCTCTGATGTCTCAGCCCCAGGTCTGAGCTCCTGGAAGGAACAGAGCAGGATTGAACATGGGGCCCTGGAGCTCGGGGCAGGTAGGGAAAGGGGATCTCTCAGCCGGATACGGTGTCTCACAACAGCATGTAGGAAGGGAAGGTGTGCTGGGAATTGGCCAACCAGAATGCTTTGATTTGTCTTTCGACACCCCTCCTGAGTTGATGTTGGATGGGAAGGTGATGGGTTTAGGTTACAGACCTTTCCGGTACTGGCAGAACGTTCACTGGGACAGAGGTAACCATTCCTTCCCTCTCCATGTGTGCATCCATGCACTGCCAGGGCTGAGGGAACAGAGAGCACTGGGCATGGCATGTCTGCAGATGCAGGGAGAGATGGTGTAGTGGGGTGATTGCATATGCATAAACCACTATCTACGAGCAAGGTCACCCAAGTTGCTTTGGAATGCAGTAACAAGCTCTGCAGTAATAAGCCCTGCAGAACATGTGTGCTGGTTTGTGATGACATGGTGCTGGTAAAATGGAGTGTACCTCAAATAGGAACAAAGCTGTTTTCCTCTTTCTCCCCATCTCCCTGAACTCCTCCATAATAAACTTGGAAAAGATTGTGGGTTGGTTTTTTCCCCCCTGGTTACCACTTATATAGGGGTCTGTGATCAGATTGGAGCCCACTGCAAGACAGCCAGACTATTCCAAAGCCCTGATTGACCCCATCTCCAAAATATAGCGAGCTGCATTGGATGAAGAAGGGCACTCTGTACCTGGGACTCGCTCTTGTTCCAATTCAGCTCATGCAAATAACATGGGCACGCCAAGAGCCCTCACACAGTGGTACTGCTGCTTGTTGGCCTGTGGGTTCTGCCCATGGGAGGAGGAGAGCAGTTGTTTGCTGGTGGAGAGCCAAGACAAAGGGAACAAACTGTCTTTGGGCTTTATATGAGCAGCTAAATACAGCTTAGAAAAGGAAGGAGGGAGATAACTTTCACCCCATGGATGTGCATTGAGGGTAGCTCAGTGCATCTCCCTTGCTTATGTATCGACCTACGGAGGAAGTGGCAAAACCTCAAGAGAGAAAGGAAGGAGACAATGTGAAGGCAGTGGAAGAGACCTTCAAGAACAGGGTGTGCAGTTTCCTTCCAGCATCCTTCTGAGACATGGAGGTACAAAGATCTTCAAAGCAGAGGCACCATAAATTGCTCAAGGCGTGAAGCTGCTCTGTAAATGGAAACTCTTCCAAAGACAAAAATCAGGCTTCCAAGTGCTTTGACATCTCTGGTCTTGGCTACCTCTTTTATTTATTTCTTCTTTCTTTCCCCTGACTACTTGAAAAGGGAGCATGAATAAAAGTGGATGCGCAGAAAGAAGGAGGTTCTTGATAAAACACTTTAGATTCAGCCTCTCTGGAAGTCTTAAAGGACACTCAGAGCTTCTTCACCCTTTGGACCTCTCTTCAGCATGAATCAGATGCTGGGGCCATAACTGGGAAGAGGGGAATCAGGAGGAGCTGATTGTATCTGGGCCACAGATGTGAAACAGATCTGCAAACCTTTTAGCTCCTACTTTGTAAAAGCTCATTCTTGGGACTCATAATCCCAGATCCTACAGTTGATTATGATTTTGCTTTGTAAGTGGTTGGGAGAAGCTGGTTTAGTAATTCAGTAACTAGACTGTGGGAAGCTGTGCAAATTCCTTCAGCCATTCCATTTGGTGGGGACTAAAATGTCCTTCAAGCATTTCATTGCTTCTGTTGTTCTCAATAGCCTCTTTTTTTGTCACTAGCAAGAGCAGGGGTTTAACATGTTGCATTGGATTTAAAAGCCAAAATCAAGCAGAAAGCATATTTCAGGGTCGAGCAGCGCTTTATCTGTGCTACTGAGGGAGGAACCAGATTGTGCTTCCTCCACATCCAAAAGCAGAGGATTAGGTTGCTTGTGGATATTTAAATCCTTTACTACCCACAACCAAAGGAGGGCTCAGTCAGGACAACTACTTGCTTTCTCAGGCAGGTAGCTGGCTTTCTGGCTGCTGCTGAAGTATGGGATAACCCCTCCAGCAAACTCGGTTCCTCTAATCCTCAAGGCTTATTGCATTGAAGTCATGCTGCTGCTTTTCTGCTCAGGTGGTGTGGTGGTTGGCGGCACTGGGGGTTACTGATCTCATCCTGCAATGGCAGTAGTCAGGGCTTGGCTGCAGAGTAGATAGCTCCTGATCTGGATTTTGGGACAACAGGAAAAGATGCTCACGAGAAACAATCCTGATATTCCCTGAGAGCCCAGGCTGCTGAAACAGCTCATCTGGAGCATGTCCCACCTATCCCCCACAAAAGGAAAGCCACTCTCAGGCCAGCTCCTGGCAGTGGTGTCAGGACTGCTGCTGCCTCCCTGTGCTGGGGATGAGCTTAAGCACAAGGGGCACAGGAGGTCCTTGTCCTTGAGTGACCCTCAGTGCTATGGGGATGAATGGAGGAGAAGAGGAAGGCAGGCTAGATAGAAACAGAGGGAGCAAACAAGGCAGTGAAGACCAGAAGAGTAAAGTCAATCGGGATGAAAAGAAGGTGAAAAAGACATATTTTCTTCTTGTTTTCCATAGCATTAAGGACAATAACAGAAGCCCTTTGAGAGCTTTGCTGATCTCCTTCATCACAGGGACTTGGCAGAAGGTGCAAGGAGGGAGCGTAAGGGGGGAATGGGGCACGGGAAGGCTATTTGCTTCCATTCTGAAAGCTGCTTGCAATTTGACTCCAGAAATGGGTCTTCAAGCTGCACGGAAGCTCGGTAGCATTGCTTTTATTGTTTATTTCCTCCTTTAAATAGTTTAGCACCTTTTGAAACCTGGCAGGGAACGTTCTGGGAGCTGGGCCAGGAGGGATGGCTCTGCCCCGGGTCCTGCCTCATGGTCTGTGTCATCATTAGACATCATTTTCTGCCAAACAAGTGTGAGAGCCATCCCATGGCTGGCCCCAAGGCATATTTACCATAGAAGGGCTGCTTTGCCCTCATGTCAGTGGTACAAGGGAGCAGGGAAAAGGCAGGGATGCAGCGCAGTGGGTTGACACACAGAGTCTTGGGTCTCATGTCAGACACAGTCCTGCTGGTGCAGCCTCATGACTGAGGTTAATTATCCTTCCTGCTGTGCTCTGCTGATTCCAGTTTCTACACTGCGTGGCACAGATGTACCTGGGGTGTAAGAGCAGCCAGGAGGCAGTTTGCTTTGCCCTGGAGGGCCTTGGTGCTTGTTGCCTGTTTACCTCTCTTTAGCCCCCAAGTACAAGTATTGGTGAGAAACTGAGATTTACCAGGCAGAGAGGAATCCACATGCAACCTGGCCTATTTTCAAGTCAGCAGCAGCTGGGAAGAGATATGTTCCTGCCTAATTAATTATTTCCCTGGGAATCAAAGGCAATGGAGTTTGTTTGGTCTCAGTAACGAATCAATCACTTCTGAGGTGTGATGTGCAGACAGACATGGGGAAGCAGCCGGTGTCCTCAGCTGTGCACGTGTGTTGCAGTCTGGCTTCATTCTGGGACGGGAAGTTGCTGAGATCTCTGGTTTCATGTCAGGGCCATTCCTCTCCCAAAGGCATCACAGGAAGCTCCTCAGAAGCATCATGAAAACTGCTGCCCCTGCAGATAGGGAGTTACCTGTGATTTCTAGAGTGCTTCCCTTGTCCTCTCCTTCTGGGGCTGTTGCCCAAATGGTTGACATAAGTTCAGAGTAGTCTTGGGTTCAAAAAGCCTCTCCATCAGTGTCCTTGAGTCTGCTGCAAAGGCAGAAGCTTTCTTCTTCGTACTCCTGTATGAGAGCTGTAGTATGTGGCTCTTGATGGGGTTCTGTCTCCTGATCATTGCCCATGAGGAGCACGGTGTGGTTTGTGGTCCAGCACACCAAATCAGCTCCTCTTCTGGCCCTGTGACTGGGAGGGGGTAGTGTATGACTGTTCTGGCCACATATGGCTTGCATGGGTGGGAGGGCTTTGCTGTTGTTGGGTACTGATGAGATTAGGTTTTGGGGTACTTTGATTGATCATTTTCAAGCATTTTCAGCTGGATGAGGGCAAAATACAATTCCTAGTCTTTACGTGTATTAAGACCCATTTAATGCGAATGTCTAATTAACACTCAGGAGGAAAAGAACTATTTGCTAAGAGAGGAACAGTCTTCACACAATTCCCTGCAGGAACACTCAGTGCTGCCCACAGCAATTTTACTTTAAATAAAGAAGGATTTTTTGGCTGGTTCCTCATCCAAACCTACTGACATTTTGCCTTTCAAAGTGTAGTCAGCAGCCTTCAAACGCCAGTTGTGCTTACTTCTGACAGGAGCCCAGGAGTGCCCATGCTTGGGTCCTGTGTGTACTACCTCCATATACCACTATTGTCCCTGTCCCTGCAGGTAGACACTCAAGTTCAAGTTGCCACCTCCTTTGCAAGGGGTATTGCCTCATTCAATGGTTCAGTCACTACAAACACAGGGCAGAGGAGGTGTTAGGGGTGAATGGGAGAGGCAGTGCTGAGCACTCAGCTTTATTGCTGCAATCCTTCCCCTGCCGCTATTGTTCCTTAACTTTCTATGTGTTTATCCCAAAAGCAAGTAATAGAAGAAATCCCATTATTGGGCAAAGACAAGGAAGAAAACCATACTGGGGGAATAAGGGAGCAGAGAAAGTGTGGCTCCATCAAAGACTGCGCTGGCACCATGAAGAGTGGCAGCTGTAGGATTAACCCTTTCTCGTATAAGAGAAGCCATAAACCACTGACACCAACTCAAATTCAGCAGCCTCTGTGTAAGCCTAAGCACCACATTATTCTTTCCCCACCAGAGCACTCTTGCTTGGTGCATTGAAGTGCGTATGTGCCTGTGAAACAGCTGTGTGCTTGAACACATCTGTAATGCCTTTTGCAAGGTCTGCCTATGTAAGCCGTGCCTCTCAAAGCACCTAGAGGGGCAAACATCAGAATAGACAGGCTTCCACAGTGGGAGCTATAAAGAAAGTATTCAGGCAATCAGGGTGTCTGGAGACAGGTCCAGTTAGGAAAGGCAGCAGGGCAACTCTTGTGCTTATAGAAATTCATGGCACTCTTTAGTGCCTAATCTGGTGCTGCAGGGATTGTGTGAACTGTTGCC
Source organism: Agapornis roseicollis (assembly GCA_002631895.1). Lineage (NCBI taxonomy): Eukaryota > Metazoa > Chordata > Aves > Psittaciformes > Psittacidae > Agapornis > Agapornis roseicollis. The sequence continues at coordinate 242,236 of NDXB01018471.1, forward strand.
TTATGCAGGGTAAAACTGAACGTTTTACTCCTCAGAATAGCCCCAGGGTAAAGATAAACAAGTACTTTTCTCAGCTGAGTCCCTTAACCACAGACTGAGAGACTCCTAAATGGCTAGTTTTGCTTGCTCTTGCTCCATACCAATGTGCATCCATGAGACATTGAGTCCCTCTCTCTGAGCCAGGGTCCTCCAGCAAACCTTTGGAGGAAGCAGCTGAAAGGAAAGAGCAGGTGGAGGATGCTGGGTACCCCTCTGGCCAGGAGAGAGGAGGATGTGACTGGAGGAGAAGAGGGCACTCCAGGCTGAGAGCACTCTGCATTTCCAGGCTTCTGAAAGTCTCCACCAGGTCCTTGGCATGGGACTGAGTTGTTCATGTATGGATGGTCTCCCCAAGCATGCTTCGTTTGAGTCTTCCACGCATCACAGAGAAGCAAGAAAAGGCAAATAGTTGACCTGGAAGTGCTTTGCTGTCCTGTCTCTTCTTCTAATAGGCTGTGTCTTAAAAGCATGGGTTGAGTGATGTTCAGTGGCCTATGGTCATATACAATATAAGCACAGTATCCATTCATATACATAGAGGTAAATAAATACCCAGTTGCGTGTCATTCATGCTGGCACTTTCCACCAAGGGGCTAAGTACACGTAGGAATATATCAGTACATCAGCTTTGTTATACCAGTAGTTTAAAATATCTATTTCAGCTAATGTAGAGACAGAGTCAAAGAGACTGATCAACAGGCAGGGGAAAACAAAGCTATAAAATGTTGCTTTGCAGTTCATCTGATAAAGGAAATACATAATGTGTAAACCCTGTGTCTCATCAGGCTGAGTCGCATTTGTACAAGGAGCTCTGCTTCTCCCGTCCCTCACACTGTTATTTCCCCTATAACATCACTTACCTCTGACATAAGCCAGTATAAGAAAGGTCAGGACAATGGTTTTTGCCTGTAGCAAGGGAGGACATGTTAACCTATGCTAACAAATCTGGACAACTGGAGAACATATTTATAAATGTATTTATAAAGATGAAACTATCTCCAAACTTTCCATTCATTGCACTATTGTCAAATCTAAGAAGCTAAGACAACTGAAATCTACCAGCATGGAAAAGCAGGGACACCTAACACTGTTGCAGTGACCTGCACATGGATGGTGCTGCACTCACCAGGATGGAGTTGCTGATCCTCTGCTTTGAGAGTGACCCCCTTGCCTATGAGCTCCTTCTCAGTCTGTAGTCAAAAGAGGCTTCTTATTAGAGTCTTCTCATTAGAAGCTTCTCATTAGAGACCATGAGTCTCTAAGCAGGGAGTAACTGTGCAACTGGATATGTAAAAGCCAAACAGCTTTCACTGCTCATTGCCCAGTGCATATTATCCAGCATCTAATATGGTTGGATGGATGCATTTCCTCCCAACATCTTGGTCATGGGAAAAGATGCTCTGTAGGCTATGGGTTGAAAGTCAGCCAAAGCTTGAAGCTCTTGGGCAATAGGAGGGCTTCAGGGTGGGCCCCCAAGAATGTTTCCACTGGCACTATCTCATGTGCACCACCTTGAATCTGCCTGAGGTTCACCTGAAAGGGAAGGTAGGCCCAGCCCAGCCCTGGTTGCAGATGTTTGCAACTGGCCTGGAATCTGCTTTGGTGTTTCTTCTGGATTAAGGCCAATGATTTGGCTCATGATCTTCACCCTCAAGAGGTTGGGCTCAGACCTGGATCAGCTTTCCAGCCATTCAGGAACTCACAAAAGTTGATGTCCCATGTCAGACTACCTGCACTTACCCTAGCTTTGGCCTGAGCTTTCAAGAAGAGGTTCGGACAGGGACTGTGGTGTTTGGTTTGCATTGTGCTGCCAGAGAAGAATATTCTGTCATTATATGGAATCACTGAAAACTTAAATAGAATCACTAAACCCCCTCTTCCTTCCCAAAGCTTTTTGCAGCTCTTAATGTGCTAGTGAGCAGCTACAGACTCCTGCAGCAGAACCTGCAGGATTGAGTGGTCTTGGCAGAGTAAGCTGCAAAGGGCTTTGTCTTTAATAAAAGGACTAAACTTTACAGTGGCCTTCCCTGTGTCTTGAAGTGAGATTTGGTCTTTGGATGTTAAGTGCTGGGCCGATGAGCATGGAAAACACAACTTGGCTTCCTGTGTCCCTCTGGCAGTGAGCAGGCAGGCACTTTTCTCCCACCCTGGGACGCTCAGGGCAGATTCCCTGCAAATTCTTATTGTCCTTTCTAAGGAGGCATGATTTGCAGCGGTGCTGGGTGCCTGCAGGGGCAGTCCTGGTGGCTCAGCACCACTGAGAATCAGGCTGGGGAGTCCTGGCAAGGGCAGAGGCAGGGGCAAGGGGAGCAGGGCAGGGGGCAAAGAAGAGCATCGGTGCTTGCTGACACTCAAGCACAGGCCTTTCAATGGAGGGACCTGCCGAAGGGGGAGGGCTCTGGGCCCCCATAAGTCAAAGGGCACACAGTCACAGTTAATCATCATCATCGTCATCGTCGTCATCGTCGTCATCATCGTCGTCGTCATCATCGTCATCATCATCATCGTCATCGTCATCATCATCGTCATCATCGTCTTCAGTATTTATCTTCCCAGAAAGCACATCTTCTATCCAGTCCTCCAGCTCCTCTGCTGTGGGCAGGTCATCATCATCTCTGATGTCCATCCAGATGCTGTCAGCCTGCAGGGACAGGTCATGGGGGGTTAGTCATCCCCAGAGACACAAGCAAGAGATTCACTGCTGCTGTGGATGCAGAGATGGTGGTGCCATTAGCTCTCTCTCTGCCACAGCCTGAAGTCAGGCTCAGCCACAGCCTCTCTGCCTACGCCCTGGGATTACCGCTTCCCCCTGACGTGCTGTTGTTTCTGACTAGGGGTAGTGGAACTGGTCAATGGGTTTACATGAGTGTGTGGTGCTGTTTGACCTGAGTTGGGTATGTGCCCGCTGCCTGTTCCTCTCCTGCAGCAAGAGCATTGTCCACCTGACGCATTGTCTTCACCCTGTCTGGCCAGATGTGTGGACTCCAAGTCTACATAAAGAGAGCATAAAGAGAACTATGCCAGCTCCCCCTGCATCACCCCAGTTCACAGGACAGCACAGCATTCTCCTCCTTTCTTCCTTCCAGAACCCTTCTGGCACCTCTTCTTTTGAGCCTTTACACCCTACTGTCAGCAGCAACCCTTCTCCCCAGCCTCTGTTACCATCCTCTTTGCCTCAGGATATTGCTCAGGACTCTCCACATGTGATGGTAACTCCTTCTCTTTGAAGAGCCTTTCATCACATCATCCCAACTATGCTCCAGCTGAAGAATGGTGAAAAACATGGATGCCCTGGAATGCCCTGCTCTTTCTCTCCAGCTCTCTGCATTACTTCCATAAACTGGGTAGAACAGACAGTGAAGGGGAATTCAATAAGAAGACGCTGTCTAAATTGTGGCTGCTACCCAGGGACAGGAAGCATACCTTAGATGGCCTCTGAGGCCTGGAAATGCAAGGTTTTCTCTCTGCTTTGCTATAGGTTCCTTAGGTAAATGCCTGGGTAAGCCTCTTTCCCTTCACTGTCTCCCCTCCATAAAACAGGATCAATGTCCTGTTTTGCAGAGGTGCTGTGAGGTTACCTCAGTCAGTGTTTAATGTTGCAGAAGCAAGTGCTTTTCATAGATCATAAGACACATACCTGCTTTTGGAAATGAATCCAGTACAAATACACCCCAATTTGCACTGGGTGCAAATGCATCCCCGTCTGTGGTACTCAGTTCTCTTCGGTTTATGGCTTGCTAAAAGGCCGGACCAATTTGTGCTCAAGAAAAGTTGTTTCTCCCTTACAATATTTGTTTTCCTTCTAAACCACTAAAACTGTAATAAAAAAGAACCACAAAAAGGCATGCAGCTCTTGCTTCATACAAACGATCTTGTCCTCAGCCTCAGGACTGTTCTGGAGGCAAAACCTAAGACCTTTAACTAACGGGAACTGGAGTGGGCCCATTGCACCTCGAGAAGATGCTGTGCACATCCATAAAGCAGCATGGTGCAGAGCACCATGGCCCTAACCCTGAGCCAGTCCGACGTGACAGAGCAGCGGGGACTGCTGGGAGCTCTGGTGTTTGTATTGGCAGGTTCTTAGAGGAGTGATGGGGTCACAGGGGTTATGTCCACCGAAGCTAAGAGCAGTGTTTGTTTTTACTCCGTTGTGTAAGCTCCACTTTGTACCTGTGTAACTTGGCTGAATGCGGTGATGTAACACTGAAATCACGAAGTGAGCTCAGTGTTTGGTTTAGATAGCACCCTCCAACCCAGGACTTTCTTCAATCTCTCTCTTGAGGAATAGAAAACAGGCTTAAGAGGAATTAAAGAAAAAATGCAAATAATATAATCAGCCACCTGAAACATTGACTGTATCAAAGCTAATGCACTAGTTTGTACAGGTCTCTGAGTGACTGCTGGACAATATGGCATATGTACTGCTTTCTATAGAGTTCTCTTGCCACTGACAACCCTACTTTCATGAATTTCTTCAATGTAGCTGTGGCATGACTTCAACTTGGAGAGCTGCAGTAAACAATGCAGGGGACTAGTAATAAGAGGAAAAGACTGAACTACGTGAGCTCTGTTTCTGTCTTGTCTGTTCATTTCTCCCATGATCTTAGGTTTCAGACATTATCTGAGCCCTTTTTGCCTTTTGTCTCTCCCTTCATAAGTTTCTAACAAGCCTGCACCCACTGGGTCCTCACTCTCTAGGTGTATGTCCGCTTTCTGCATCACACCAGTGCTTTGCTTTCCCTACCATGTCCCCCATCTTGCGGCATTTGCTGTAACAGGAGGCACAATCACACAGTACACCCTTGCTGCCCCTCTTTCCCTGGGAAGCTACAGGAGAGAGTGCCCAGGAGCCAGGAATAGGGTTGCTGGTGAGGTCATGACCAGCACCCAACCCTAACCCTGGGTCCCTCCCTGCTCTCTCCTAATGAAACATCAGTTTCCCGTGTAGTCGAAACTTCAGACGCGAAGTCAAGCACCAAATTACAACCACTTCAGCAGTGATTTATGCTTCCAGAGACACTCACACCCACACTGGTCCATTTTAAAGAGATTAAAACCTGCAGCACTTCACCATCAAAAATAAACCTAGGGAATAAGAGAGCCCGGCTGTGGGATAGCGTGGAAACCTTTCACTGCCATGAAAGGGGCAGACATATCCCTTCTTCCCACCCAAAACCCTGCATGGCAGTGGCTGAGGAAGATGAATCCTTTGCCACAGAGATTCCCTCCATTAGCAGTTTATGTCATACACTTATTAAAGCTGTGTATTTATTTAAGGGTTTTTTTTTGTCAAGCTATGCAGTTTCTCCCTGTCATCTGTTTGGGACCATCTTTCCCTCCTACATTCAAGCTGTGCTGTTCTGCTTCTGCTGCAAAACCACCCTCCTTTTGCTCCTCTTCTCCCCTAATCACGACTTGCTTTCCCCCCTGCAAGCACACTTTTCCTCCACAAACCCACCCAGGTTCAGTCAGACTTGAAGCCCTGGAACTCAATGACGGGGGTGTTAGGAACGCTGCACATGGGAATGGTGAGGTCTTTATGCTTTTTCTCTGGGGAAAAAGCATGCTCTGCCTGCACTTAACAGCAAAGAACCCACTGCTTCCAGCAGCCCTCAGAACCTGTCCTTTCTAGCACCCTCATCTTGGGATCGCTGGATTTCCTGGGCACATGCTACTCACATCTGTGACATTCACCACTCCGATCTGTGGCTTGAACAGGTCGATCTTGAAGGTCTTCTCCCAGTAGGTGATGAGCTGCAGGAGTGAGAAACAAAGCTCAGACAAGGGTGTCTGGATTAACAAATGCCTGTTGCATTAACGCACCCGGGAAAGGCCGAACACAAGCTTGAGCTGCCACACACGGCAAAGGAAAGAGCAGGTTCTGGAGATGTTCCCAGGACACCTTCTTCACTGGGGGTAGACCTGAGCAAGCAGCTCCCAGGGATCACCCACTGCCCGGTTCTTCCCTATTCCAAATTCCCTGGGGAAATCCCTATGCTCATGCACACACTACCACACCCCCCCACACACACCCCCATTCATGAGTTAAAACAGGAAAGGCAAGGAGCCCCTGCCACTCACCAGAGGGAAGTCATCGGGGTCAATCCAGACAATGCTCAGGTCAGGGTTATCGGTGTTGTCCCTGGCAACCTGCTTCAGGACTTCCAGGAACTCAAACCCATCTGAAACGATACATGAAGTGCTGCAGCTCTCTCCTACAAACACCCAGGCTCTTTTTGCTCTGGGGGGGTTTCAACTTCCCTCTCCCCTCTGTGCACAGAGGGCTGTTCATAGAGCTCATTGAAACACTGTCTCCCAGCCCTTTCTTCTGATAATAAGGCTTTTAATGTTGAGCATCCTCCCCGGGTATTGAAATTAGTTACACATGAATTAAGTCTCACAACCCTTCTGCAGAGTGGAACAATGCCACTGTTTTCTTGTGGTGAGGGAGAAACTGAGCCCCCAAGAGACCAAAGCTTTTTGGCACTCTGATGCTACAACTTTCCAGGAGCTGATGCCCATGGGTTTCCCACATGGCCATCACAAACCAGCATTTCCTGGAGCCACACAGCAAGATGGGAACAGAGCTAGGGACGAATCCTGGTGCTAAGGTGGAGAGGATGACTTTCCTTTTCCAGCCAGCCATTCATTTATACCCAGAACTTGGCTAGCACACCCACTAGTGTAGAAACCCAGAAGCATCCCAGCTTCCCATCCCAGCCTGGGCACTGGGCTCCACAATGCAAACAATGCACAAGAAACTGCACTTCTTGAGTGATGGAGAGTGACACAAGGACGAAAAAGCCTCCTACCTGGGTCATCTTCTTCTGCAAAGGCCACGATGTGAATTCCCTCCATGTCATCCTCCTGGAAACAACAAAACTATTACCGATGGGCCAGGGAGGGAGGACAGAGTCCAACAGAGAAGTGGTGGGCTGCCTTCAAGGGAACAGGGTGACTGCAAGACACTGAGGTCAGGCTGAGCTGTGGAGGTATTAGGTTCTAAAGCAGGTAGTTTGGGTAGTGTTGCTGAAACCCTTCAGCTAAAAATGAGGTGGGCACCACAATGGCAAATGCAAACGAGCAGTGCAGGGTGGTGTGGGGAAAAGCTTGCCTTCAGAGAAGGTCAAGAGCTCTCTAGCATGGGAATATGGGCTCACCCTCCATGCCTGAGGCCAACTACCCTCATAAGTTTGCAGCTTTCAGGGAATGGTTTGCAGGGAATCAAATCTTAGAATCATAGAATCACAGAACGGTTTGGGTTGGAAAGCACCTTAAGATCATCCAGTTCCAACACCCTGCCATGGGCAGGAATGCCTCACTCTAGACCATGACACCCAACACTGTGTCCAGCCTGGCCTTGAACACTGCCAGGGATGGAGCATTCACCACTTCTTTGGGCAACCTGTGCCCATGCCTCACTGGTCTCATAATAAAGAACTTCTTCCTTATATCCAACCTGAAGTATCCATCACCACTCTCAACTCCGAAATGTGCTCTTTCAGGGACGGCAAAAGAGGTTTCTTGACAATGCAAGAGCTGAGGTGGCTCAGTTTGGCCCTTTTTGGGAGGTGAAGGGTCTCTGCTTTAGGTGAGGGTTCTCATGACCAGCAAGGGTAATTCAGGGCTCCAGTGTGTGGAGGTTCAGATATAATGGCCTGGTGGACTGCTTTTCTCCATGAGACATGTAAGTAGTGAGTAATGATATTGGCAAAGGCCAATGGATCTACTGGCTGGTTCATCATCTGCCTGCTATGAATGTCATCTCTGAATTATCCCACAGATCAGCTTCGCCTTCCTCACCCGCTGCCAGTCCCAGTTTCCATTTCAATTGGTTTTAATGCAAGAAAAAATTCCCATCTAAATGTTAATTCCTTTCCCTTCAGAGCCCAGAGGTGACAAAGCCACCATCAAAACCTGAAAGGAACCGCCCCCCCCAAAAAAAAAAACCCTGAAAGATTAAGTGGAAAACATTATCTTTAAAAACAATAGCGGATGCTGGGCCTTTGTTGGTGTCTCCAGGGAATACATTTTCACTGGGGCATTCTAGGCAGAACTACTTGGGATTCAGACCACTTGCAGCTGGAAAAATCTACACTGCTGTTTTTTCTCCATTGTCAGACAGAAAAATAGAATATACATATATGTGTGATACATAATTATATATAGAGTTATATAATGCAGCTGTATTCTGGCCTCCAAGGCAGTAAACAGCACAAGGGTAACTCCAGTGGAGGTATTGATGGTGTTTTGAACTTGCAGAGAGATAATCCAGTCCATTGTCTCCTGTAGGTACAAGTCCCCTGCTCATAGTAGAGACAATCTCTGTATTCCCAGACTGCTAGTAAAGCAAACATCCCACCACTGACAATTCCCATTTTCCCTAAGGTTCAGTACGAAAGCAAAACCACTCCTTGTGAAAGTTGGGTCCCACTGCAGCCCCATGAGGAAACTTGGAGGGACCTCAGTGGATGTGGGAAGCCATCATCTATACATAATCTGTATTTCCAAACCAAATGAAAAGCTCTCATGCCCAAGTGACTCATAACTCCTGCTTCAGTGTTATTACCTCTCCTCTTCTTGTATTAAAGACTCACAAGGTTTTTGTTGCTTTGGAATCCCTCAGCATTTCCTGTTCCACAGCCAAGCAACGAGGCAACTGAATGCTGTTATAAATGTGATGAGCTTTTTGGAGGAATGATTGCATCTTCCTTAGTATCTGTAAAGCACCTCTCCAGCTTTGCTTTTCAGCATTCAGCTGCCATTCAAAGGGCCCTGACTGGCTACTAACATCGTGCTCATCCACAGCAAAGGGATCATTTGTTATACATGATTTTTCTTTCATTTTCACCCATCCACTGTTCCCCACCCTTGCAGACCAGGAGAGTCCTCTGTGTGTGATTGGTGCCAAACTGCTGCTTAGTTCTTCACAATCTCTCACTTGCAGCTTGCTCACACTGTGAGAAGCACAATCAATGCACAATTTGCCCTGTAATCTCTCTAATTAACTGAACTGCCTGCCCTCGCTTGCATTTTGAGTTGTACAACTGCTCTGGTACAATTTCCATGAATCATCTTTTCAATGCAATCATAGAATCATAGAATCAACTCATTTGGAAAAGACCTTTAAGATCAAGTCCAACCTTTACCCCAGCACTGCCAAGGCCAGACCTAACCCATGGCACTGAGGGCCTCATATGCACGGTGTGTGAACACTTCCGGGGATGGTGAGTCCAGCACTGTCCTGGGCAGCCTGTTCCAATGGCTGATAACAGTGAGCAGGCCACTGAAACCATCCTTGGGAAGGCTGCTCTCCATAGCTATGTCACAGCCACTAAAGCAGCAAAACTTGGCACACCTGGTTAGCTTTCCCTGTCCCACCTGTGGAGCAAACAGCACCCAGCTCAGCTGTTCACTGCTGCTAAGCAAAGCATCTGAGACCTGGGCTTCACAGCCAACTCTTACCCTTCTTCCCAGAGCAGGCAAAGCGGCTTTGCTCGCAAGGAAAGAATGATAATGTTGTGCCCAGCCAGAGACTGGAGCTCTTGAGCAGTGGTTTCCTGTTGGAAGCTATCAGAGGACACAAGGCTTCCCACTGTGCGTGCTTACCCATGTCTCAAACATGTCCTCTGGGCGCAGCTTCCTCAAGGTGGCCCTGAAAGGAAGACAGAAACGCTCTTTGAGGACACATCCAGCACCATCACACATGATGCTGATGGTGTCATGGAGAAGGTCACTGAGGCATGTCTGGTTGATAGCTGGAGTCAGTGTTGTCAGACACCGCTTTTTGAATGAAAGCAAAGGGGCCAGGGTAGGTCAACTTATGCTTTTATTTATGGTGATAAAACCCTGCCCTTGCCCCCACTGGAGTCACTGCAGCTGCTGTTTGTGCTTGGGAAGATGAGACCCTTCTCTGTGTTGGGATGTGCTGGTGAATTAGTCCCACACATGGCAGATTGTTCTGTCCATGCTGAGAGCATGAGGGGAACCATTCACTTTTGTCTTGCAGTCCCCGAGACATTCCTAATGAGCTTTGTTCCCCTTTTCTTCTGGTTTTACCCAAGCATAATTCCACCACAAAAATCTTTCCAAACCCTTCTGAAGCAAAGAAGACAGAATAACCTCTGGGAAGAGAAGTTAGATCCTAATTGAACAGTAAACCTTTTCATACACATACATAGCAGGAAGCCTGTCAGAGAACCTGGCAGGCTGAGGGGTGACTGGGATATTAAAGAGTCACCCAAGGAACACAAGGCCAAAGCAGACAAGCACAAGAAGTCCCCCACACCTTTGCTCACTGTAGCATGAGGTGTTCAGGCAGGGTCCCCAGCAGAGCAGGCCTCTCTAGTTGACCAGCTCCAGAAGCTGTTTCAAAGAGAAGTATTGATGAATGTGGTCCTAGAACAGATTGGTAAAGGGAGAAGCAGCACGTTGGCATCAGTGAGATGTGTAAACTCTCGCTTCAGTTTGCTTCATTACTAGGGCAATGGAAGCAAGGAGAGTTGTTTTAGAGGTTTCTGAAGGATACGAGGGGCAACAGGTCTGGAAAAGCAATGCCCTTATGGGCACCATGCCACCAGCAAAAGTAGAGTTAACAGACATTTGAAGGAATATAACACAGTAGAACTAGAAATGAGTGTGGCCTTTAAGTCATGGCCATGGGTCTGCTAGAGTTGCCAGAGCAAGCCAATGAGTGGGTGAAGGTCAATGCAGTGAGCTGCCTTAAGATGACCATTGGCCAAGGTCCCTTACTGAAGGGTCTCAGAGATCGAGCTGCAGTTAGACCAGAGGAGGGGTCCTCCTGTGGATTAATGACATTGGAAGATGAAAGTTGAGATGAACGATCAATTTTCAAGACAAAGAGAATTAAGTTTCATAGCACGGCATATGACTTGGCATGATCATATGCATAACATCTCATATAACCTGAAAATTATGTAAATAGGAATATAGCAGTGGTTGCTTTTCGGATCCAATTCTTTGACAATCAACACAGGTCTAACTATGAGGAGATACAGAGTTGAGAGGCTGCATGACAGATAGACATATAACAAGCAATGCCTTGTAGAAAAACCAACCCTGATTATACAGGTGCAACAATGGGTTCTAAATGAGTTCTAATTAATCATTGTCTTCAGGAGAAGGGCCCAAGTGTCGCAAATTGAGAAATCATCTGCTCCAAAGGTAAAAAGAGGGTTAAAAGCAGTTGGGAAATGACTGAGGAGCAAGCCACATCATCCCATTAAGCAATAGGCATCTCTACAGTGAGTGTATGTGTGATTCTGGTCATCCCATCAGATAAATGAGATGGAACAACTGAAAAAGGGACATAGAAACATGGCAGTGGTGAATGCAGATATGGAATGACCTCTGTGTGGGGGAGATTAAGTTGATAAGAGCCCTTTATCTTATGAAAGAGGTGACTGAGGATGGGTTGGGGGGGATGACGACACTAAAACAATGGTAAAAGCTGGAAATGCAAAACAGAGAATGGTCATTGGTCCTCACAACACAAGAGCTTGGTGGTGCCCAGTGAAGATTTTAAGTAGCAGGTATAAACTGAGCAAATAGGAGTGTTCTTTTGATACAATGCATAATTCAATAGCCAAACTGGCTGCTTTCAGCACCAAAATAGAAAGGAGGTAAAAAAGCCTATAGAAGTGGAAGAAGAGTTCCTAAGCAGAAAGTCAGGGATACCATTTTTGACTCAGCAAGCTTCCACATTGCTGATTGTCTAAAACTAGAGATTCTATCAGGTGAATGTATGTTATGTACACTTCTGTATGTACCTGGCTTTCAAGATGCTTTCCCTATCAGTCCTCTGGGGGTGGCTCTTGGAGAAAAGAAACTCAGTCAGGAGGACTTGATTATGCCCAAATGTACTGATTGCTATAGAGGTACTCCAGATTTACTCTGGTTACTTCCCTGTGCTGTAGGGAGTGGGGTAAGAGGGGTTTAGGCGAGTCAAGAGGGAGGAGAATTCAGCCCCCAAGTTGCTGTATCACAATTACTTGAAACATGGTCGAGGGTGGGGGGGATGTCTAACCCCAGCATTACTGCATGTGAAACAAGCATTAACCTAGAGACCTCTTGCTGCAGGCAGAGGAACTACCCTTTAGCTGGTACTAGTGCAGCCTATCTTATCCTATTATGTTCTGCCCTATCCTAGTCTAGTCTAGTGTATTCTATGGTGTTGTAGTCTATTATATTGCATCCTATTGTATTCCCTGTGAGACTCAGCATTAACTGCTGTGAACATACCACTGTCAGCTCAGGGGTTTTCCCCTGCCATGCCACCACCTTGGTCCAAAGTTTGGGATTTCAGGCAGCTGATTTCACGAGACACTTTTTAATTCCCTTCTGAGCCTCGGCACTTGCAAAGTGCATGGCCCATCCTCTCACTCCTACCAAGCACCACATAGCATCTTGAAATATGTAAGACCTTGGGGGTTTCCACTGCAGTCTTGTGGTGGTGGAGAGCTTGCCTTGTTAGGCATTTAGCTGTGTTTGACACCTTTTGATGCTGCTGCTTGACAGAAAGAGCTTGAGAGGAAAAGATGGGAAGGACTGAAGTCAGGAAGTCCAGGAGATCAATAAAGTGACCTGCAAGTACATGGGAGATAGAGGACCCCTTTGAATGTCAGAAAAAGCAGAGATTTCTTTCCAAGTCTGGTTACTTGGGAATTCCAGAGATGATCTTTCTGTCTCTAAAGCCTCAGTGTGTGAACACAAACCTCCAGCTCAGCCTGATTTTAGGGCCCCCCAACTGTATCGATGGTCCTGCTTTCCTTTTCTGGTCTCTTGAAGGTCTGAAATGCAGTTGCAGGAGCAGCAAATCACTCTGTGACCACCTTGTACTGCACTTCTAAGGGTCTAAAAATACAGCACCTCATGGGTAATTGTGCCCTTATATTCAACCCTGTGCTTTTACAAAGGATCAGCCTTTCCAGTCACGTGTAGACCGAGTCCCTAAACAACTGTGCAATAAACCTGATTGCAAAAAGCATAGAGCATCCACAGCTTCTGCTGAGGTGACCTAACACTGGAGGTGCTCAGCACTGTTGCCACATGAGGCCCAACACTGCCATAACAGCAGTGGCTTCTTCCCCACGCCTGAGGTCAGCAGGAGCCTCTTAGTCAATCCTGGTTCCTCCAAGCTTGACCTGAGCTTGGAGCCTGCCTATGGACATATCTGGCATGAGGAGATGGATATATGATATACCCATTAGTGATGCTGTTTTGGGGAAGGAGAAAACAGACCTAAATTAAAAGCAGGGGCAAGCAGGGCAAGGTTTCCACTCTGCGGTGCCTGCAAGCCTCCCTGCTCTTTGAGGGAGGAGGAGAGAAGCTCTGTTGTCACAGCCCCATGGCAGTGGGCTCTGATTGCAGCACAGATACTTGCACCTCAGAGAGTGGGAAAAGATCACCCAAAAATCCCAAACCTGGGTCAGCAAGTCATGCAAAGGTGGTTGTCATCCCAATTTTTAATGAGAGGGATACTCTATGGGGCACGCCTGTGATGCCAGACACCTTTACCTGCTTCCTATGGCCAGGAGTGTCCTGCAGGCTACATACCTTTTGTGTTCCTTCACAAATTCAACCAGCTCCTCTTCTGAGTAAGGCTTATCAGGGATGTGAACAGGCTCGTCCATAAATGGTTCATAGAAGTCCACCTCGTTCATCTTCAGACCTAGCTTCTTGGCAACCTGTTGCAGTGCAGATGGTCAGAAGTGAGTGAGTGAGCCTGATGTGCCTCTTTGCCTACCCAGAGTCTCTCCTGGTCAAGGTGCTTGCTCTGCCTCGGAGCATCCACTCTCAGTGATGGTCAGCAGAATATGAATGGATCTTTCCTTGGTTATAAAACTACAGAAGCTCTGTATACTACTGGCCTCAAGCACTGAGGCAGAGCAAGGCCAGAGTCAAGCTCTCACAAACTTAAAAGGACTGGTTTCCAAACCCAGGTCAGGACCTGCCTCCATGCCACAGAAATGGCCTTTTATCTTGCCACAGGGACAAATCCAAACATGGGCACCACAAATCACAGCAACACAGAAAATGAGAAGCTGAAGCCTGATATTAAACCTGGGAGCAACCTGAGCTACTGGAAATCAGGCGGTGGAGTCTGTGAGCTCCCATGGATGCTTACCCCTTTGTCAAAGGTGGCAAAGAACTTGACGTACGGCTGGAAGTGTTCAGCAGCCTCTTCAAATGCTTTGTAATCTGGAAGGAGAAAAGAGGAATGAAGAGAAGATTTCATCGGCAGCTGATCAGACAGAAGGTACAAGGGAAGAACAAGTATAAACTATTGCAAAATACATCAGATAATGGCACTGTGCTTCTCCCACCCTTCCAGGGTTTACATGGTGACTGTCACCAAGGCATGCTTTGCCTGCTGCAGGAGGAGGGAGCAGGAAAGAAGCATGGTTTTACTGTTACTGGTATCAGGTCCTCAGCTGGGGTCACGAAGGATGCTCTCAGCCCAGCAGGAGCTCTTTACAACAGGTATTTCCCACCTTTCTCCAAAAACACGTATTACTGCCCTGTAGTCCATCTTGAGTGCAGAAGAAAGCTGAAGGGGGGGATAGAAGGGCTGCTGTGGTGCAGCAGACCTGGTGATATGTTGCTTGTTCAGGTAGGAATACCTGTCTTTTCGCTTCGGGAGCAGGGCTGGCAGAGAAGACCACTGGGGACTGTCAGTGAGAGTCTCTGGTGAGGATTTCTCTAGTCTGCTAAAAGATGGTGGTTTGAGTTGCATGTCTCTTGGTCCATGGGACCAGTCTCTTCTCAGCCTTGGGGTTGCGTGAGGAGAAACAGGCCAGTGCCTCAGCTGGGAGAAACTAAGATGCCCTGCTTACTGCTGCTGTATGTTTGCCAAATGAGTATTTAGTGCGTGTCCCTCTCTTTCCCTTTTCCTCCTTCCCTCTTTCTTTGACCTTTTGGGCTCACTGCTCCTAAGAGGGGGAGCTTTGCTTCTTTTAGGGCTTCACCCAGTGTAACTGTAACCTCATCTGACTCTGAGTAAGGTAGGCTTACTTTGCTTCAGGAGCCCCTGGATTATCACCTCCTTCTTTTGCCAACAGATACCTTGCAGAAGGGTCATCAGTGTTGGTATAGGAATAGGCTTATGCACAGCAAGAGCAGAGATTTGCCTGCAGCCCCACTTCCCCTTGCCATATACCCTCAACACCCTTAGTGTTCATGCAGAAGAGCCAGTGTCCAGGCCCCAGAGCCCCCAGTCAGGCTCCAAGCCCCATGAGGAACATATTTATCTTACGTTCAGAGTCTTCTCCTTTGAAATATCCAATGAGCTTGATTTCCTCATCAATTCGGTCAAAGGCCTGAAGCTCCAGCTTGCTGTTTATGACCTCCACAGGGTCTTCTAGCACCTGCCATGACAAATGTATTTGATAGCATAATGATTTGCAACACCAACCTGTGCCTGGCAGGGTTTGTCACTAGCAATCTAAGCAGGGAGAAGCAGGTCACCCAGTTTTTCAACTGCTGCAAACACTACTTAGTGCTCTCTGCCTTAATGTGAGAAGAGAGGTGCAGGTCACCTTCAGAGGGAGCCATTAATTGGTTCACTGCATAGGTAGAAGCATCAAGAGGGAACCTGGGAGAAGTCTGAGTAACCCAAATTGATGCTGAGGAGCCTGCTGTGATGAAAGACAAAAGATGGCAATTGCAGCTGGCTTTAGTGAGGCTGAGAAGAAGTGAGAGCAGGTGAAAGAGGCTGGAATGGGAGCTGTGAGCTTGCATATATTTGTTTTCAAGTGTCATTTGATGGAAGAGGTCATTGCAGAGAGCTTGCTTTTGGCAAACATTAAACCCAGCACACCAGAGGGTGGCCAAACAATGTTTGGAGCAATGGAAAGTCTGGATGTGAATTTTCCTGGCTGATCTTCCTATGCAGAATGGCTTAAACACACGCTTTGGCCCTAGACACATCACAGTTGATGAGGAAGCTGGAAGACCTGTCTGCCGCTTCAAGTATGTGGTTGATCCAGGCTTTGTTTCTATTTCTTTATGAGCCACTGCTGGTGGAAGGATTCAGTCTGATTATTTTGTCCAGCAATGCTGGTGTAAATCAGGTGTGGTTTCACTAGGAAAACAGAAGTGCAGGCAGGCCACTCGCTATACAGCCTGCAGCAGAGCAGAGAATCTCTGGGTTTGTTTTCCTTTGAGATCAGGCTGTCTCAGCACCACAGATGTGTTTGTTTTTACTTCCCTGCTTTGCTGGGTATTTTCCTTATTGAGTGGAAAACACACAAACAGAAATCCTTGCTCTCTTCCTTTGTTCACAGAATATGGCTTTTCAGTGGCACACCACAAAGCACAGCAAGCAAAACCTCACCAAGTGCCTTACGCCAAGCTCCTTGCAGTGATCATAGAATCACAGAATTATAGAATGGTTTGGGGTGGAAGGGACCTTAAAGCTCATCCAGTTCCAATCCCCTGCCACGGGCACTTCCACTAGACCAGGTTGCTCATAAAGGGAGCTTCAACTCAAGGGAAAGCCAAGCCACTGAAAAATGTTTTCACTACAAATAAAAGACCATGGTTTTGGGCTGTTGCCTTTCCTAGGAATAACATTTTAATAGGATTGCAACATGCTGATGAGGGAGTCAGCATCTCTTTTGCACTTAGGCATAAAGGTGAATACATAATTGTGTCCATGCCCAAAATGACCTGAGAGCACTCCATCCCCGGCAGTGTTCAAGGCAAGGTTGAATGGAATCTTGGGTGACATGGTTTAATGTGCGGTGTCCCTGCCCATTGCAGGGGGGGTGGAACTGGATGATCTTAAGGTCCTTTCCAACTCTAACTATTTTATGATTCCATAAATAAGTGCTAGGGCCTTGATCTTCTCTAACTCATGGCAGTACAATTGAGGAAGTCCACTGAAGAGGCAGTAGTACACTGCTCTGCATGTGTTAATTTTTCTAGAAAGGGGCAAATAGTTTGTAGCATACACTATTTCAATGAATTGAACTCTTTTTAGATGTTCTTAGAATGCAACTTCCTGGGTATGTTTTTTATCAACTATAAAAAGAAAGAAGTGTGAGATTTTGCAAATAGCAAAGTGTTTGCAGGCCAGCTTGTTGAGGTGGGTGACTACCAGTCACTTACGTGGGATTGCTGCTTGATTCTAGTCAAATACGCTATAAACAGAAAAGAAAGCAGAGCATCTTTAAGGTATAAGTGGTTGGTAGCACATAAAGTTCCCAGCTTTCCTGGGAATTTGTGGTCAGACAAGTGTTTGGGAAGCTGGCAAGTGTCATCTCTACCAAACAAACAGGGATGGAATTTCAAATAAAGATAAAGCCGTGGTTTTTAGCAAAGTAAGTATTTGCAAGGGCTCCTGAGAGAGGCTTTATCTATCTTATCTGTGCTTACATCCAAGAGGAATTCCACCAAGACATCTGTGGCCAGTTCCCCATCAAATTCAATCAACCGCTCTTCCTTAAAGACATAGAGACTTCCCTCTTCAACCAAGCCTGAAAGAAAGAGACAAGGAAATGTCATGTGGTTAACTCATCCCTAAAAGCATTTCTATTACAGGGCATCTTGCTTGCTATTCCAGCAGCATCTCCTGGGAACATGCAGTTGCCAATTGCAGTGTTGGTCCAGTTAGAACAGATTGGAGCAGTCTCTTGACTGATGTTTCATGGCACAAGGGACAGGCCTCAGCCAGAACTTGCCATGGCTTCTTCCCAAATGTAGAACTTGTTGTTCAGGTCACACTTTGTTCTCAGCTGGAAAAGTTCTGTAACCAGGACCTTGGTTTTGCTTGACTATCTATCTTGCAGTAAATAGTACTGGGCTCTGACATCCCAAATCTTAACTTCTCACTCAATGGAAAATGGATTGTGATGCTCTCTGCCTGGAGAAGGCTATGTGAACATGAGCAGTGACCTGAAAGCCAAAGCAAGTTCCAAATTCTCCGAGGCTTAGCTAGCCTTGGCAAAAGGGCTAGAAACCTATGACAGAGATGCCATAGATGGCAGGCTGGCAGATTTGAATAGTATATAACTGGATTGAGGGCTGGATGCCACAGCATCTCGATGGAGGCTCCAAAATCAACATACCCATGATGGCAGGGTACCATGGGCCAAGATAGGTGCTAGTTTGTTTCTTTTAGAGGGGGAGAAGATCTCCCCTTTAGTTGAGTTTCTGGCACACAGAGCCTTTAATTTAGGAAAGAAAATTACTTTGCCATCGGGTGGTGACATTTGCAGGCCTGTCTGATTTCCCCATGGGTTTTGGTTCTGTGGTGCTGTGTCAGACCTGTCTCTCTGTAGGAAGAGTATGGAGTTACTGCATGGCACCTATTTACATTATCTGCTTAGCACAGCAAGTGGTGAGCTTCTGCCTTGTCACCAGTATGGCAAGAACTGGTTTTCTTTTTCACTTGGTTTGGTTTAGTTTTGGCTCTCAGAAAGCTTTTGCTGGAAGGGTCTCATCTCATCCCTCCCATCCTCTCCCCATTTGATCTTGCCCATGATGTGCTGGTCAGTGTGTAATTGCCACTGTCACCTTCCCCATCCTGGTGACAAGGATTTGGCTGTCCTTCATCAGGCTGGTGGCTGGGCATCACTCACACATCTCTCTCCAAGCTACTCCAGAGATACCAGACATGGGACTCACCTAACTTCTTGGCAAGTTTGGCATCCTTCTTGGAGTCAACCATCCCGAAGCCAATGCTCTTGGGCTCCAGGACCTGAGCCGCCAGCTGTGGGAGGAACCAGAGAGCCCCACCTTAGCAGCATTAGCACCACAGGGTAGCTAAAGGGCATTGTGCACTACTAGTGTGGTACAACAAGCATAAGTGACCCATATTTTGCTTTCAGACAGCATTAACGGGTGGGATGCATCACATGCTGCCTCCCTGCTGAGATAACACTGCCCAGAGGTCAAAAGGGTTGGGGTTTTTCCCACTGTTGCAGCACTGAGTTTGCTGGTCATACCGCATGCTGGTAACTGCTGTTTGACACTGGCATCAGGAGAGGGCTCCCAGTCAAATCAGGGGCACCAAAGCGGTGGACATGGCTGGGACAAAGACTTGTGCCACTGACACAAAGCAAAAACTGTCCCCTTTGTCCCCTTTGTTGTGCCTTTGTGGCCTCCTGAAGTGGCATGTGACATATGGGCACCATGGACATTTTAACTCTGGAAGTGCTTGGTGCCAGGCAGTAGTGGCTTCAAACTGGATGGGACACAGGGCAGAGCAGGATCACTTTTGTTTAATACTTGTGATGGGGTGGCCAATGCAGGCACCCAGCAAAATAAAGCAGAGGGGCTCATGGCTTTGCAAAAGTAGTCCTTTCCCTTATGAAATGCATTAAGTTGTGTCTCCTGCCCAGGCTTCAGTCACCCCCCGGTTCCTGGTGCCCTGTTTTTTTCCTAAAGAAATGAGCAATCCCATCCATGTTTGCATTTGCCTTCTTGCAGCTCTGGGAAACAACTGCCCCCCGTTCCCACCGTTTTTGCTGAAGGGGCCTCTAGAACATATCAAGTTCTTGCCTGTTTTGTGAAAATAGATATGTGAGGAAAGGAGAGACGCTCGGCAAATGCCCCATGGTGGGAGTGGCTGCAGCTGAGACCCTGTAAATTCCAGAGGACTCCATAAAGAGGAAGTAACCTTGGGAAATGAGACCCTTACTTGCCAGAGGACCAACTTGCACCCTCTGGTGCAAGCACACCAGAGACCCAACAAGGCTGTAATGATGCTCTGAGACCACCAAGCAGCTGTAAGATGCCCCTCCTTCTCCCCTTTCCTCCCTCCTCCATGAATACCTCTGATGCTGATGGTCTTCTTGCTGTCCTTCCTTTCAACCCTGCTGGATGTGAGGTGCACAATAGGGATGAGGGGTTGGGGGCTTCCAGAACAGGATGTCCCTATTAGGGCACAGCTGCCCGTGCTCAGTGGTGCTCCCACTGAAGGGGGGGGACATAGGAGAAGCCATGGCCAGGGAGATGGCAGGCTGATTTATGAGGAACACCCTCCCCCAGGACCCGTTTTGGCATCCTCCCCCAGCCTCAAAGCCAGTTTGAATGTCACACAGCAGTGCTGCCCCCATGGCCACATGGCCCCTTGGCTCCCCTGCTATAAATAGCTTCCTCCTGTGCCCAGGCACTGTGAGAGCAAGCAGTGATTAAATGCATCAGGGAGCAAAAGTGATGGGGCAGCCCCATTGCCTGCACACTGGAGTTTCATGGAGCCAGCATGATGTTGGCATCCCTGAAATCCTGAGGATCAGGGCTCGGGGACTTTGCTTGGCTGAAGAGGAGTAATGGAGAATGTGGTTGTCTTCTCTCTTCCACCAAGCTTGTGTCTCCAGGTCTGTCCTGAAGCCCTCCAGGAGGACACACTCTCTGCCAAGCACCACAGCATCACTGCAACCTTGATCCCTGTGTGGCTGCCTGGCCAGTCCTGAGGGAAACATGCCACCATGTGTGTAGCACCATGCTCATGTTATGCAGGCAATAGGTGATCTTGCTGCTTTTTTCCTTGCTCTCAGCCAGTGTTTTGAAATAAAGGCAAGGCTACACCTTCAGGGCTTGTGTTTACAATGGATACAGCCTGAACTGCTCCATGTTTGTGCATCCATTGATAAGGCATCTGAGCATTGCCCTGACTGGTCTAGCATCCCACCTCCTAGCTCAGGCCACAGCTCATCAACCTGATGAGCACCTGGTACCCTATAATACAGGGAGAGATGAACACTTCTTGTGAGCATCCTAGACATTAGCAAGCAGGAAAAGCTGTTTTCTGTTCCCCATTATGGGGATCTGCCTTTACTGGACAAGAGGATGAAGCCTGTAGGATTGTCATCTTCTGGGGGCACTGTCAGCATGTCTCTGCATGCTGCCAGTTGTGTAAACCAGCAAGAGGTTCCTCAGAGTCAACACTTGAGCCTCTGGCTGCAGTGTGAGCAGAGGTAATATACAAGAAAGCCCAAAGGAAGAAGACTGTTAATTCATATCCAGCCCACATGTGATCTAGCTACCTCCTTACACATATATTAGCCTTGTGCCAGACAGCATCTGGGCAGTTTAAGCCTGACAGTGCTTGACTCCTTCACACAGGAGGTGGTTGGAGTTTCTCGAGGCTGTTTGAAGCAGCTCAGAAACGTGCAGAAAAGCTGAAGCACCTGCTACAGACAGGAGCCTGGGTGTGGATGTTTGCAGGAGAGGAGGCATTGATCAGGAGTGATGTGTGTCAGCATGCAGCTCTTGGGAAGGGAGTGGGTGCAGCCGGGAGCTGCGAGCATGGGAGCTTGCTGGGAAAGAGTAAACATGTCAAGAGAGGGTGAAAGCCTCTTTGTGTGTGATTCTGGGTGTGTGCAGTTCGCTGGGTCTCAGGAAAGGTCACGGTGATGCTGAAGATGTGCCTGTTGGTGCCTCTTGAAGGTGTGTGTACCGTGGGTATGAGTGCTTGGAGATGCTCCTCTGAAGAGGCTTACCCTGAGGGAAGGTGTGTAGCAGCATGTGTGGATGTAGGAGAGAGCATGTACAGCACTCTCCTGTATACACAGTGTGTATGCTGTGGGAATGGAGCTAAGGACACAGCCTGCATCCTTCCCTGGGACTTTGATGCTATGTATATTGGTGGCGTGATAGTGGTACAGCCTCTGCCCATCCACAGAGCACTGCAGTCTTGCACCAGGGAAATCTTCATGCAACATCAGACCCTGAGGAGCTCTTTCCATTTGGCAGTGGAGACCTCTGCAAGTGTGTGAGTGCCCATGGGGGCTTTTTCAAGCGCAAGTTATGCGGGGGTTGGATTTTGCATCTTTGCTTTCCACTGGAGCAGGTGATTCTCACCAATGTGTAGGTGAGGCTGTATTCCCACACCTAAACTTGAACCCCATAAGGCAGCGAAACATAAAGTATGCCAAAGGCATGTCAGCTTGGCTGGTTGTCCCCTGCTCGTTACAGTATCAAGCATTTCTATATCCCCTTACAGTATTTCTGATTCCATAAAGCTAGTGGGATTTGAATGCAGATAATGTTTCTAATCTTGACAATCCTCTTGGCTCAGGACCTTGGGACAGAGGCAGCTGTAATGTAAGAACACATCTCCTCCTCCTCCCCCTTCCCCCTTTAAATTCATATCACTTGGCCAGCTAGAGCCCTTGCCTTTGTGTAAGCCTCTGTAGCAAGTCATTTAGTTTCAACAGCTGCCTGGGGAGATAGAGGGGAGAAACTGCCTTGGAAGAACAGAACCTAACTGTTATGCAGTCCCTGGGGTATAGCAGGGGCTTTGGGCAAGCAGAGTGGGCTGAGAGTGTGAGCAAAGATCCCTGCAGCACTCCTCCTTTCTACCTCTTCCCTCAGATACCATCCATACTTGAATTTGGTCCCTGGGATGTGTGAGAGGTGCCGGCCCAAAGTGAAGCTTGAGTAGCACTGAGTAAGCACGCACCACCTCATCTTGGATGGTGCCAATGGTTAGAGGCAGTCTGAATATCGGAGATGGAAAGAAACTACTTCCTGCCAGAACATCTCAGCTTCACACTTCCTGTACCAGTCGGAACCTAGGTGTGGTGCTGGGAAAATTCCAGGAGACTTAACAAGTCCCACAGGATCATTCTGAAATGCTAGGTTACAGAGCAACAGGGCTGCCTGACCACACTCCTATTCCAGCTTAAGGTAACGTGGATTGCACAAAACCTTGCGTTTAGTGTCAGTTCTGCTGCTAAATGGCAGACAAAATCCAGCAGAGAGGGTTGCAAATGGGGGTGGGAGGAGTGTGGGTCTCAGTAGGATCGGTTTTCATCGTGGAGTGACTATGGATTTCTGGCCTGGATTTTCTTCCCACTAGAAGCACCTGCTTGCAGCTCCCACTGACAGGAAAGCTCAACGCTGGATGGCAGGGAGATGGGGACATGAAGGTGTCTGTGAGAGCCACTACGAGTAAAATACTCTTAAGCACTGAAGTGTTCTGTTTCCGTAACTGGCAGCAGTGGGAGAAGTCAAGCAATGCAGAGGAGAGCAAAAGGGAATGTCTCTCAGGCAACCTACACTTCTCTGTTGTTTCTCTCTTGCTTTCTTTAAAGCTGCACTCTATTTTGATGGTCAGAACCTGGTTGATGCAATGATGATGACTTTACATCCCAAAATGTTAAGGGTTTATTTTCAGAAACATCAGGAGGCAATGGCAAAAATCCAGGGTATTTCTCCCAAAGCTTTGAATCCATATGCAGGATTCATACCTTCATGCTATGGTTGGCTTCTCTGTTGTTCAAGCTGATGGGCAGTTTGTTGGAGAGCAGAGGGGGTTATCCCTCCTTCCTGATGCTGTGTTGTCGCCTCTAGCATCCCCTTGCATACTCCATTAATAGCATTTCAGGTTCTTGCTGGTGAATTATGGGTCATGAAGCATCATGGTGATCAAAGCAGGCAGAAGCCTGCTGAGCCACTAGAGAAGCCACCCTGCTGCCAGCAGGGATCAGAGCAGAGCTCATTGCTTCCACCTTCCTGCCCTTTCCCACCACCTGAGCTGCACTGAGAGGCTGTTTACTGCTCAACCTGCCCTCCCAGGACTGAAAGACAAGTCCCCAAATATGGAACACCTAAAGGTCACTCTAAAGGTGGTCACTAAAGGTGGCTTTCACAGGTAATGCTCCAAGAACGCTGCCTGGGAGCTTTAATTGTGCTGCGCAGCCGCTCAGCCCGGTCAGATGCACCATGTGCTTTTTGGCTGCCTCCCTAAAGGGTTTGCATAGTTAGGGCTGTATTTTTATCTGCACCGGGCATCCCTAATTTTAGCGAGCCGTAAACTAATGCTCAGCATTGCCTTCCATGAGCTAACCTGCACCACTGAGCACCCATGGGTGCTGGGGTCTGTCCTCGCTGGTGCTGTATCACAGATGCTTTGCCAGCTCAGCTGGGCAGCTTGTGCGCTGAAGACAGCTTGAAGTATACATGCGTGCATGTGCTGTGGGGGTTGGGACAGTGCCTGAGGGCCACCCTTTGCTAAGCCGCCCCAAAAGGGAGCCCACAGGTCTGTCCTTGACAAAGTTGAGGCCATCTCTGTCTTGTTATTTCTCCAGCCTCAGAGAGGCTGATTTGAAACTGAAGGCTGGATGCTGCTATGGATGCAGGACACATGCTGGTTCCTTTCAGTAGATGGTGGAGGAGGGAGGCATGCTTGCTATTCAGCTTGTTCACCTCCGCAGATCTTTGTAATTCCTACACCTCCAGCTCCCAGGAACAAGCAGGATTTCTTGGTTTTCTGACCTAGTGGGCGTAAGCCAGTGCCTTTGAAGCCCTGGGGAGTCCAGGATGCTGAGAGCCAGAGCCCCCCATCCTGCATCCTCAAAGGATCAGTGAAGAGATTCCCTGGGGTAATGGAGCTGGCCCTTGAGACAAGAAAGCACTTTTACCCAAGGAGTGAGCAGAGAGAAATAAGAACTGAGGGAAGCTTTAAAAAGACACAGCCCCTTTTGCACAGGGTCCAAGGTGTCAGAGGTGCATCTCCTGCCAGGGCCGGACAGGGTTCCCAGAAAGAGGACACATTGTGTACAGCAGCTGGCCTTCGGCAGAGCTGTGTCAGAGAACACGCAGGAATGAGCAGCATCAGCACTGCTTAGAAGGGAGCACTGGCCATGCTGGGGCACCACCTGCTCTGTGGCCACCCCAGGAACTGAGTTATTCCCTGTTGCTGCTTGCTCTATTTCCTCAGGCAAGGTTTTGTTTCATGTATGTAGGTAAATCCCAGTGTGCAAAGGATAAAAAAACCCCACAATCATGGACCTTCTTTCCTAGGCCATGGATTCCTTGCCCGAGTGCCTGTTACTTAGGGACAGAAGCTGAAAAAGAACATCTGGTCATCAAACACAAGACTGTGTCATTCAATCGCTGTCACAAACTGGTCAATGTCCATGTTAAGTTCATTGGACTGTTCTCCCCTTGTTTTCCTCCTCTGGTGATTAGGGACTTCCTAGTTTCCAGATTTGTTTTATTCATAGCCCATTTGTCCTTAGGCTTTGTGCTTAAATAGCTCTTCTCCCTCTTGGGTGTTTAAAGAGAATTATCCTCTCCACTTTCCATTCTCCCACAAATGAAGTTCGGTCATGAAGGAAGGGCAGGCACAGGCTTTGTTTAGTGTGGGTTTAGATAAAGGGCACTGGCAGACTGGGCTCTGGAGTAAGGCCATGGTGGGTGAGCTCAGCAAGGGCCACTGTACCCATCTGCTACCCAGTGCAGCAGCTGCCCCAGGCTCCTGGGAAATGTCAAGGTCCAGGGGGAAGGAGATGAAATGATAACTACAAACACCACACATGTTCACAAACAGGTGAATGTGAGCTCCAGCTTGGCCTTTCGAGGTCCCCCACTCAGTTATACAAGAGTGAGACCCTGCATCCTGGAAACCAGCACAGCAGGAAGCCCCTCTGGCACTTGTTTGGGAAGCTAATGAGTGTCAGGATAGCTGGATCCCAACGAAGAGGATGGGATTCCTCAATGCACTTCTGAAGGGAGGAGTGATGCAGGAGTCTTCATGAGGCTTAAGGTCTTGTATGGCACCTACAGAGGTTGTCTGCAACAGCTGGGCAGTGGGAAGAGCTCCTCATATCAGGGCCAAGCAGGACTACAAAGCCTAAGCAGACTTGGCCTTGCACTGTGTCAGCAAGTGAAACCAACCTCACAGGGATCTGCCATGTCCCCATGTGACATTTAGGTCTCTGGATGAAACTACCTTGATTTTCTTTAGGTCCTGGGATTACAGCTAGTTTCTGCTCTAAGAACTGCTGCCAGTACACATATCTCTGATCATACCTTAGCACCTGAGAAAGGTGCCTTTCAGAGCGTTATGACATTGAAGTGGGGTCTTACGCTAGATGCTGCTCATGCAGCCAGTCCAAACTCACTGCTGGGAACTGATGGAGGGACTTCAAAGAAAGAAACTGGGCAGCACCAGGTAAAGCAGCCTTGGAAATAGTATCTGACAGTGTTATAGAGAAAGACCCAAATCACATAAGTTTGTCTCTTGGTGTCAGTGTGCCCATCTGTGAACTGGGGAGCTGTCTGTAACTTGTTTGTGTGACTGGCATGCCAGTAAGTGAAATCCTCCTGCGTGCTACTGCTGAAAATCAGTCCTCTGCTGGCTGTTGATGAACTGAGACCTACTTACATGGTCTCAGAGGGCAAAGTAACCAGTGCACCTTTTTTCCTTTCCATTCCTTCCTTATTTTTGCATTAACTCATCTGTAATGGAAGCAACTAAACTCCTCTTTTATTACAGGTACAAAGCACTTGCACTGCAGGCTTCTGCACATACCTATCCTGCCAGGTGTGTCTCTCACATTGAGGGTTTGTTCCTAAGGGACACAGAGACGTGACAGCTTCAGTGATACTCAGAGGGCATGTCTTGTACAACATGTCTACCCAGCCCCGGGAATGGTGCTGAGGCTCTGTCTTGTGAACATGCCCATTTTCAAAGAAAAAGACTGGAATCTGTGGAACAGAGAAGGGTGCTTAAAGCAAGGGCTTGGATTTATGGTTGGTTGTGGTTACACTCTGCCTAGAGATGGGCTCAACCAGACTCTTGCCTGCTGGTTCTCAGGAATTTCTGGAGTAAACCACACAGACCTAAATTTGAAACATTTTCATAGAATCACAGAATAGTTTGGGTTGGAAAGGACCTTAAGATCATCCAGTTCCAACCCCCCTGCCATAAGCAGGGACACCTCACACTAAACCATGTCACCCAAGGCTTCATCCAACCTGGCCTTGAACACTGCCAGGGATGGAGCACTCACAACCTCCCTGGCCAACCCATTCCAGTGCCTCACCACCCTAACAGGAAAGAATTTCTTCCTTATATCCAATCTAAACCTCTCCTGGGTTTCACCTGCTCTCAAGAGATTTCAAGACCATGTGGCTGAAGCTACNCCCTGGGCAACCCATTCCAGTGCCTCACCACCCTAACAGGAAAGAATTTCTTCCTTATATCCAATCTAAACCTCTCCTGGGTTTCACCTGCTCTCAAGAGATTTCAAGACCATGTGGCTGAAGCTACCCCAAAACCACCTGGTCTTGCACCAGGCTTTCCATCCTGAGCTGGAAGCTGCAGTAGTTTCAACACTTGATAATGGATCCTGACTCTCATGTGAACTGGGAGGTAATCCTTACACCCAGTTTAACCCTCATCTTTTACTGGATTCCAAATCTGTCTTTCCCTCTCACACCAGAAGTAGCTCCTGGTTGTGGTTGAACACAGAGGGGATCTCATGGATTTATATTTCCAGGTTCATAGCAGAAATTTCCCTTGTGCTCCAGAATCTGACCCTAGGCTCCATTTGGAAAGGGGACTACCATGTCCAAACTTAACTCTAATCAGACTGGCTTGTGCTAGGGCAGTTCTCCTTTAGTCTTCAGCTATGGGGCACTATTGCATTAAAGGACCTAAAATATCTGGGCCCTCTGTTTTTAAGGATATTATACATGCATGCAGATGACAAGAAAAGAATGTCAGGGCTGAGTGTTTCAGCAGGAGATGTTATGGTAGTGAGATAACCTCAGTTGCTGGAGAGAGCTTCTCAAGCGCAAAAGGAAAGCCTCTAACTCCACTGTTCATTGTTCTTGCTACA
The DNA here is from genome assembly GCA_002631895.1 of Agapornis roseicollis. Lineage (NCBI taxonomy): Eukaryota > Metazoa > Chordata > Aves > Psittaciformes > Psittacidae > Agapornis > Agapornis roseicollis. The sequence continues at coordinate 269,874 of NDXB01018471.1, forward strand.
TGACTCCTAGAGACAGGAGCTTGGCCCTCTGGAAGGCAAAACTCTGCCAATATTTTAGGGCATTCAGAATTGAAAGAGAGATGGGATAAGGTCTAAGAAATAGTATGATACAGGACAAAATGAAGTAGGGGAACTACCGAGGAAAAGAAAGGCAGAACAGGTATTTATTGACTTCACTGCTTTTTTATTTTCCTCTATTGCCCCTTCTTCATTAAAGCTGAGACCTTTCAGGACAAGTAGCTTTTTTTCTTACTTGTCTGTTAAATAATTGACGTGAACCCTTGTGCCTGGCTGTTTCCTCTGCTTCTTCACCTCATGGGGCACACAGGGCTCCTGTAAACATCACCACAGAGCAGGAATAGCTACTGTTAGCTCTGGGACTGCCTGGTTCAACCTCTGCATTGCCCTGTACAGAGGCTTTCCCTGCTCAGGCTGCAGGTGCTTTTCAGTAGTCAGCAGTGCAGAGTGGAGTCATAGGAGAAAGGCAGCCAAAGGAGGAGAGCCCTTTAACTGAGGTGTGAAACAGCCTGTGCTCATGCTGTCTCTGCCCTGGGTCGTCTTGCCCTGGGTTGTATCTATGGATACATAGCAATTCTTCCCCAACGTTTTTCTACCCTGGCCAGAAAGCAGTAGGCAGCTGCATCTCCAGGCACTGCTTTGACTGTTTTCCCGACAAACACAGCAGCCCCAGCTTTCCTACCCCAACCAGATGGGCTGACACTGCTGTCCTTGGAGCTGTTGTCATGTACAAAGGATGCTTCAGAGAAGCTGCTTTTGCTGCTAGAGGGGGTTGGCTGTCCCTGGACCCTGTTCTCACCAGGTAGAATGTGACAGTGTAGATGGCAGGAGCTGTCAGGACTCCTTCATGATCATCTTCATCTTCATTCCCTTTCTAAACTGGAAAGGGACCCTGGGCTGCATGGGAACGTGGTGACAGTTCCCATTACGCCTGGGTGTGGGGAGTCAAAGACTCCATGTGCTGTCCCACTGTAATATTAGCTTAATGATGGCATCCCTTTCTGGTGATAGCTGAGCTTTTGACAGTGTCAGTCTGTCCTACATGTGGGACTTCTGTCCTGGGAACGTAACTTTTCCTATCATATCTATTTCTTCTCAGCCTCTTGCTCATAGATGTGGTTCAGGAAAGTCCTTGAACATGTGCTTAGCTTTACAGATGTGCTGTCAGGTTTTCAACTTGGTTTCCTAAGGGTACGAGATCCTTGTAAGACTCTTCTCTCTCCCACCATGTCTGTCTCTAAGCTACCCCTCCTAATAAGTTTTCTAGCTATTGGCCTTTTTCAGCCAAACCTTCTGGAGTCAAGGATCTCAAGCAGGAGACTTCAGTTTCCTTTCATGAGAGGAGACTGAAGTTCCCTGAAAGCAGGAAATGTTGCCACATGAGTTCAACCCCTGTTAGACACTAAAGGACACACTTAAGAGAGAGCCTCACGTGCTCCTCACTCATGAGAGAAGCCCCTGTCGGAGCTTGTTACTGACCATGAGCCTGCATACTTCAAGGAAGCCATGATGGGTCTCTTCTGCTCTTTTCTTGGTGTCTGAAGATGTTTCTTAAAGTTTTTGGTGTTTGGAATTATACATTTCTTATAAGGTACATGTGGGAGAAACAAAAAGGATGGACTTTTGGGGGTTATTAAGCCCATTCCCTCCCATGTTCATCAGGCAATTTGACATACGAATCCCTAACCACCCAGCTCAGATATTTGCTTGGTTCCACATCTGGCTATGGTTTTGGATGAAGGCTCCTTTTTTTTTTTTCCTAATGATGGAGACCAGTACCATTGTATGGAAGGGGGTGGGGAAAGGGGGTAAGAACATAATGGTTTCCAGGCTGTGAAAGCAGCACATTTCATTGTGGGCAAGTAGGTACATTGACAGTACAGTCAGATGGAAACAGAAAAGCTGCTCTGGAAAGGAGCATCTTACCACAGGCACCACCCTACTCTAGGAACTTCCTAAGCTGGCTGGCAGGGAATAGCAAGGGCTGGAGTCTTTGCCTTTTAGATACCTCATTTCAGGCATAAAGGACCTTCAGCACTCAGAGTCCTGAGCCCTCCACTCCAAAGAGATACATAAAGCATTCCTATGCATCTCTCCGGTGTATGGCTCCGCACCTCAGCCATTGCAGCCACTGCACCCATTTCTTTCCTTCTCCCTGTTCTGGGAGAACATGAATTCTTGCAGCTGCTTGGGCTCTGGCAAGGGAGGTTGAGAGTGACCCCCTGGCACAACACAGTGTGGTCTGAGGTGAGGGAGGTGGATGCTGTCTCAAGAGGGACCAGATTACAACCTGCCTTGCACGAGTGCTCCCATGATCGTGTTAGTACAGAAAATGGGAGCACTAGCACCTTGCTGGCCTGTGTCCTATGTAGGATAGCACACATATTCTCTGCTGTCTCCTGAGGCCCTCTCCCCTCCAATTCCCTTGGGTGACAGAGGCAAATGAGTGCTCAGCCTGCAGTTTGCTCTTGTGCTTGGGCTGTGAGGTTGCTGCCACTGCAGTTCACAGTCCAGGGGATGGCGGGGAGAGACTGTGGAACTTTGAGACATGCACTGAATCAGCATTGCAAGTGCTTGGGAAATGTTGAGGTCGAAGCCATAAGTGCCAGTTGATGTGTGTGTGGCACAGTTAGCTGGTAGCTGAGCATTAGTGAACTAGAGCACCTCCAATTATGTAAAGTCTGCTGCAGATCTAATCCTCAATCTCTTGGCCAAGGTCACGAAAGAAGTCTGTGATAGAGAGGCAATTGGAAACCAAATCACCCGAGTCCTAAGCTAATGTACTTGCTGCTGAATCAAACCCTGCAAAATGAAAGCTTTAAACCAGGTTGTATTGTAGCCATTGCACCCTTGATATGGTTGATAACTTGAGTATAGGTGCCATGGGGACTAAAACCGATAGTAGACGACAGATACCTGCTTCTGTCAGGTTTCTATAAATATGTATCTAGTAACTGCTTGCCATCTATCGGACATGAAATAGCTATGCTATTAAACAACAATGCAATTATACTGCCAACCATAAACATTTCAGCTGGAGTTTCCTTTACTTTGCCAAATGTTATTTGATCGCTCACTGGAGCAAGTAACTGTTCCCTGAGAGCTGAGTAAAATCTGGTGAAGGTTTTGAATCTTTCTTGTCTTCAGGCTTACTAAGGCGGTCAGTAGACTTGGAACTTGGCATTGGATGTTTTCAGGTCCTAGCCCTCAGCAAACACGCTTTGTAGTTCACGTTTGCTATACTCCTAAGGGTGCAATGCATTTTCACACTGGATCAGATAAAGAAAGCCTATGTGTTTCTTCTACAATGTTCACTTTCTTCCCAAATCTGTCTTTTAGTTAAGATTGAATATTTGTAAGCCCCTGATAGGAAACAAGCACCAAACAATCCAGGCTTGCTGCTGTATGGTTCCCTAGATTACAGCTGCACTGCTGGCAGGAATGCTATGAATCTACTTTGCAACTTTCACTGTGATTTATTTTACTGCGGATTTAATTAATCATTCTTTCACCAAAGAATGAACACCGCTTTTTTTCCAGCACAGAAGTGAATGGCTGCATTAACAAGCAGCTCCAGACTGATTCCAAGCAGGCAACCAAGTGTCGGAAAAACAAAAAGGGATTTAATGCTGCACCAACAGGGAGTTTTTGGGATGGGGAGCTACGACACCCATTTGCAGCACAGTTTTGTAAGGCCTCTTGGCTGATTGCTCCTAGAGGGATAGAAAATGGGACTGAATCCAGAATGCAAGGAGGATACATAATGAAAAAGGATCTGAAAACTTTAAGCTACAAGCTCAGGTCTGTGCTGGCATTTGGGAAAGCTCAGCTGAGCTGAGCTCACGTTGCTGAGGTTTGCAAGGTTACTTGCTATTGCCTGAGTTTCTGATGCACCATCCAGAAAGACTATTTCCCAGCAAACAACTCAGAAGAGCACAAAAAAGGCTTTCCCTGGGTTTCAGACCTCAGGTACTAACTCAGATCCGAGTAAGCAAACCCAAATCTTTGGGTGCTCAACTACCCCCTGCACAAGAACCTTTGACTGTCCTCTCCTTGGCTCCAAACAATGCTGTGCTATTGACCCCAGCTGAGACATGCAGCGGTGCTTACCTCCAGGACCATCTCTGTCATCTGGAACTGCTTCTGAGAGACCTTGTCAGAGCTCACCGGCTCGTGGAAGAGCAGGCAGAGCATGTCATACTTCTTCAGGGCCTGCTTGTAGTTCTTCTCGTTCAGGTCGATCACTCGGTCTTTCCCATCGTAAGTGGGGAAGTTCAGTCCCTCTTCTGCCTTGCAGCAGGAAAGCAGGTAAAGACCTGCCAGGATCCAGCAAGTCGCCTTCATAGGGGAGACCTTGGAGTGCAGCAGAGGGCAGGTAAACATCCCCCTCCTTCTTAATTTGGGGAGAAGGGGAGACCAAATGCTCCAGGTGAAGTTCCAACCAAGTTTCTTTTTCTGCTGCCCTGTTACTGATCAGCCCAAATGCTGCAAGGCTGGTGGGGAGCAGCAAACTTTGCTGTCCTGGGCTCACAACAAAGAGACAGACAGGAGAAGCTGTCAGGCCAAGCCCTGGATACCTTACATAGCTGTGTCCAGCTCCCGTGTCATTAGGAACTCCATTTTTAGGAAGCAGTTGTTTCAGGCTAAAAATAAACCCTGCAATGAATAAAAAGGACAGATATGACACCATTGAGGGACTTGCTGGCACTCTGCATCATCTGAGAGAGAGGGAGTGAGCAAGAGGGAGGGAGTGGAAGACAGGAGTGCTGGGAGTACACAGGCAGGGTTTGTGAAGGAACAGACTTCTCTTGCACAGGGAACCGAGGCAGTGCCTGTCCTATTAGGGCTTAACAAAAATAGAAGGTATTTACTGCAATTTAGAATATATCCCCTCGGGCTAACAGTGATTAGGCTTTGGATAACAGATCTCAGGTTAAGCAGTTTCAGAGCCTCATCTGCACTGCTGGAGGAAAAGTCCCTGTTTCTCAGCAGCAAAGGAGGTGAGCACTCGTGGGATTCCCTCCTCCTCCTGCCTGGAGCACTGGCTGGGGCTGTGGGCTGACATTCAGCATCTTTTCTGCAGCATCTTCTTCTTTGCTTGTGGAGTACCAGGAGAATTGCTGTCCCTTGGACCAGTAATCCTGGAGCAGAAGGAAGCTTATACTGCAACCTCCCATGCCCATAAGTAGTTACCAAGCCTCATACATTGCTGGCAAGTGGTTAAAACCTTATTGCATTAAGTAGGGGTGAAGAGTAGGAATTGTGCCCTGACCAGGGCTCTCCTTAAGATGATAGAGAGATAGCCATCAGTGCTGGTCTCCTTTTCTGGGACCTGCCTGTTGGCCTAGAAGTGGTTTTTCACACAGTCCCGTTGCATTTCCCGGCAAGCAGTCCTGCACATTCCTTGCTCTTCATTTCCCAGCAATAGTGACTGGTTTCCTCTTCCCCAGGAGCTCAGTGCTGCCTGCTGCTCTGCTGCATTGCCTGCACCACTGCACCATGCTGCTGGAGGAGAATGGTCTGGTGACACACTCTTTCACCTCTTCCCCTCCTGTGACCGGGCTGTCACCACTGCCCCATGACTGGCAGCAACAGGCAGGTCGAGGCAGGCCAGCTGGCCACAGGCCAGCACTGGGACTGGCATGGATCCACTGGAGAAGGCATGCTGAGGGGCTGGAAGAGAAGAGCTTGACAAGAAGCATGGGTCTGCCCCCCACCAAAGTGATGTGCAGACACATGGCCTCATCATACTCCTTGCTGTTGCTGTATCCCTACCAGAGAAGGGGTGATGTCCCTTCTTGGTGCATGCAACTCACACTCCAGCAATCTGTTCCCATTTAGCTGTATGTGTAGGATTGTTTCAGTATCTGGGGTGAAAGGTGAGCATTGCTTACCAATTACAGGATTGCTGAATCATTTAGATTGGAAAAAAACATTCAGATCATCAAATCCAACTGTAAACCTAACCAAGTCCACTACTAAACCATGCTATTAAGTGCCACGTCTACATGTCTTTTAAATACCTCCAGGGATGGTGGTTCAACCACTTCCCTTGACAGACTACGTCCATCTCCTGGTATCTTCTTAGAAGAACATGTCCCCCTCAGCTTTCAATTCTAACCTAAACAGCCCCCAAGAAAGCGACTGAAACTGTGGGCAATGGTTTCCAAGCCTGTTGTATTTCCAAAGCCTCCTTGTTTCTGCTTTTAGAGAAATTCAGTGTTTGCCTGCAACTTGAAGTCTTCATGATGAAGGCAGAGGGAATCTGGGTAAAAGGCAGAGCAAGGCAGCCTCTGAAATACACTTGTTACTGAAACACCCTTCAGGAGCGATCAGTTTAAAGAGAGATGTGACAAACCTGAGTAAATCTGATTGCTTTTAGTGGGAGACACAAGACTTGTGTCACAGTGGGTGGCAATGGCTGGGCAGGCTGAATGTTTAGGCTGTAAAACACAGAACTGAGTTTGTGGGGTGACCAGGTCTACATCAGGCTGGTTGGTTGCCTTTGAAGGACCCTGTGGGTTTGGGGTGCAGGAGCAGGCTTCCACGGGCATCACAGTGTTTTAAAGCAGGCACACATGGACAGGCCTGTAAAAACTCAACATTCATGGTTACTTCAAAACTGGCTTCCCAGGCCCCTGCCCTCCTTTTATTCATGTAGATCTTCAGCAGTTGCTCCACTTTCATGTAGCTCAAGCTATTTCTGAGGTGCTTTCTCTCCAGGCTGAGTAACTTTTTAATCTGCCTAAAAATAGACACAATCCAATTTTCATTTTCTTCTTTTCTTGAAGAACAAAAATGCTCTTTATTAACAAGAGGTTGCTTTTTTTTCTCCTGGGGGGGCTGTAAGGTGCTGGTAGCAGAGCTGGGGCTGAAGCAAATGCGCTCACACCTTAACAAAGACCCTAAGTACTGTACCTTTTTCTTCATCATCTTTCCGGGTCCTGATGGCAACACACTGAAATGTGCCCATCTTGGACCCAGAAGCAATTTTCTTTGGGAATTCAAAGCTGTCGTACACTCAGATGATGTTTCAGACTGGGTGTAGAACAGTGTGTAAACCTTACGGATTTGGGGAACCTGGGTTTGTTGAAGGCCCGTTTCTACACAACACTGACATAAGGTTTCTCTGTGCGTCAGATCCTCCCCCAATGGGTAGGAGCAATAGCAGTTCCCCATAGGGGGGAAGGATGAGGGGAACAAAGATCTCTGTGAAATCTTGTATTTTGCACTCATGAGTTCACTACAAATACTTTGTGCTGTCTTTCTGCATAGCCATGATCCCATTTAGCTGCCCGTGGTTGCAACACATCTGTTTCTGTGGCCAGTGCCATGCAAGGAAATGGTATGGTCAGCGCTGGATACTGGGATACTTGCCTCTTAGCTCAGATAGTTCCTTGGAAAAGCTGGCATCTGTTAGTCTCTGATATAAGTTGATTACAAGGCTCAACCTCCCAGCTCTGACTAACTAAACATTGACTCCATCAGCCCTTCTGCTGCTGCATCTCTTAGCCCTGCCTTGAGAAACCAGTACAGTGCTTTTCCTTAACTAACCATCCTAGAGCCATTCATCTGAAAGCTCTCTGAGAAGTGACCTGAAAGGGCTCAATGCCTGTCCACCTGGACAGGTGCCTACTTTGATCAAATGACCTCCAGAATTGGCCCCAAAATTTCAGGCAAAGAAAGAGAGAATTAAGGGAAAAGCTTGTCATGGGTTTATCCTCTGTTCTCTAGGCCTTTTGAGGGACATTCATTGAGCAAAATCCTGGATCCAAGGAATTAGGCTGCAAAACCACCTCTGATGTTCATTTAAGTAGGATTTTACTTGGCTGCTTTGAAGTTTGTGAGGATAGGTAGCCAGTGACAGCAGTACAACAGAGGTTCTCAAAGCAGTACAATCTCAGCCTTTCGCTTTGGGCTTGCAGAAATGATGAATGGGGATGTAGGATAAATAAAACTCTCCTTCTTGTTGATTTTTCCCCTATTTGTATTATAAATCAGGTACATACACTTGCTGTTTCTCCCTTCTGGCTGCTGCTGTTACACTCCACTCTGCTGTTCTCACCTTCGTTGTCCTTTCTATTTTACATAGTACAAGAGGTCCCCAGCCACCTCTGATCCAAATGCCTCAGTGACCCTTTTTTCAGGGCTTTTTTGGCAGGATTTAGGGTTCTGCTTTAGCTAATCCTTTCCAAGCTTCTAAGACCTTAAATGTTTTGTAAGATTGGAGTATTCAGAAAATATGCCTCTTGCCACCAGCTATCCAAGCAAGGTCACAGCTCATAGTAACTTGTGGCATACTGCAGTCATCAGGGTGGAAGTCTTGAAAATGCACTGAACCTTTCTATGGAGACCAAGGGGGTCACTATCATCCCAAAGAAAGCTGTGCAGTGTGAGAAAACCTCGTTCTTTCTCCCTTCCCTTCAGGCCTGAAAGGTGGCAAGTACTTCACGGTGCTTTACATTGCCTGTACTCCGATGCACTCATGTCACTGATGGTAAGGACAAGCCAGAAAAGTTGTATCATTGCATTTCCTCCCTTTTTGCCTTGTTTTAAACTTCCGAAGATCTTTGCAGTACCTGATGATGCTTTGTACATTTTGACTGAGGTGCTGTGATCTGCTGTGTGATGAAGAACCCCTTCTGTTTTCTGTCAGTCAGACACTGGTGTTTATGAGGAAATCAAACGTAGCACAGACAAAAGCATCTATATGAAATTATATAGAAGTTGTAAAGAGAAGGTCAGTAAGATGCGTCAGGGGTCCTGAGTCCTCTCAAAAATAAGCTTTGCTTTCTTAGACATTGTATCCCCCAGAGCAAAGTTGGTCTGTGACACCTTACAGGGATCATTGCATCTCTGTCTTTGGGAGCTGGTCTGGTGTTTGTGTCTTACACAGGTCAGAAAGTACTTTAGAAGGTCAAAACTGGAACTGTCCTGGAAGGATTTGGATAGTTACATCTTAACGGGCTTAGAAACCATACACAGCAAGAAAGGATTTAACTAAGACATCACTTGTGGCTAAATGGAAATGGGCTCATTGACATGGATGGAAATGAGTGGAAAGGAGAGCGATAAAGTGAAAGTGAAAAGAATAAGGAGAAATGCTAGAAGTAGACAAGGCTGCTTCTTCATGCAGAGGTCTGACAAGGGACATCATAATGACTGGAAAAGGCTGCAGATAGCCTGCAGCAGGACTCAGGCAACAACCTGCCTACCCTTCCTGGCTGGGCTGGAAGCTCTGCTTTTGGAGACTTCTCCACAAGCAACCCACCTGTGAAAGGGTGTAGGGACTCCCTTAGGGCTTCTTGCAGGTGCCACTGGGATGGGGGGATTTTCGGCATTATTCCTGTTGCTTATACACAAAATACATGCTACCTATAATACACCAAGAAGAAGAAGAGCTTAATAATGGTGTATGAACTGTAACTGTGGACACAGCTTTATGCTAGGCCATACCTGAATTGTGCTAAGCATACTAGAAGCAGCCTCAATCCTACTAGTGAGTGGGCAGAGAGATGGTAAAAATACCCCCAAAACTGAGCTGAAAACATTCAAAGAGAGACCATTTCATAAGCTGCAGGCCCCAATCATAGTTGGTACGTGTGACACTCAGGTGTCCTATTGCTCCCTGTGCTTCTGACTGCGAAAACTCCCTTCTCCTAGGATGGAATAATTGGCACCTGCCTAGAGAAGCCAGACACAGATGTATTCACGGAGCCTCTAATGGGAGGTTTTGGCATGCTGCAGAGCTGGAGAAGGAGATGCAAATGCAGCTGGCCATGTCCTCAGCGGAGCTGGTACAGAGATCAGACCAGGCATATTCCTATGAGACATGCTGAGAGCTGAGCTCTGGGCACTCTCTGTGAAACCTGGTGATCCACAGACAAGTCTTGAGCCCATGTGAAAGTATGGCCAAAGCTGGTCCCCTGAGAGCTGGGTTGTGAATGGACGCATGCTGAGCTCTGTCCCAGTGACCTCAGTAATTATCAATGATATAATAATAATAATATAATTACTAATAATAGTAAAATAAAACAAACAAAGCACGTGGCCTGGCACAGTATATTCCCTTCTGGGAAATTTTAGGGCATATACAGCCTGGTCATTTCCATTGGTCTCCTGCCTTTTTCTTGGAGGAGGAGGGGTCACTGGCCCTCTGCCAGCTGTGGCCATGCTCAGTATGTCCAAGCTGATGTCTGTGTCCCTGCCTGCACGTACCGTGCATGCATTAATCACCAGCACTGCTTCCACACAGCCCTTCAGGGCCAGGGTCTAATGCAGGGTGCGTGCAGCGGGTCTGGGGTGTCACTTACACCTCAGGTTTTTCTTATCCAGGAGAGGATCAGCACATTTAATAACATCGTGATGACTGGAGGGGTGTTCAATTTAGCAATGTGGCTCTGGCCACTGCTGACAGAGCTGGACCCAGCAGCTTTACACCTGCTATACTGGAGCAGCAGCTCAGCTCTCCTTCCCTCCTGTCCTCCTGTGCTGTCCCTCAAATCCTTCCCCATCCCCTGGCCATGATGTCTGCTGGGGTGCAGCTGGGAGGGCTGGGAAGCACTGGGGTGAGCTCACTCTGCCACCAGGAACCTCATTCCTTTCTGATGATGAGCTAGACAAGATTAGCACACTCCTTAACTCTGTAAGTTAAGACAGAAAGGATCTGGGGCTCTTAGGTTTCTGCCTCGCTTTGACATCCCTCTTCTCTAACTGGACTTTGTACAGTCTAAGATGGCCCTGAATCTCTTTAGAGAGTCTGCTGATCCCCTTGCATTTGCACTTGCATTTCTAGGGTAAGTAGCTCTCCTGGTGGTACTGGGGTCTCACAGGCAGGACTTTATGCATGCTCTGGGCATACTTTTTTTGTTCTCTTTAATGCCAGGCAATTTTTAAATGCAAATTCTTCTATGTGAATAACCCTATTGGCAGCAGAACTGTTGTGGACATTGGTATGTAGCTGGGGTACGGTTACACTGCATTCCCAAGCATTCAGAAGTAATGAGTAATGACTCAGGTATCCCCTTAGATCATGAAGCCTAGAAACAAGGAGATCTGAGAAGTGTCTTGCTTGTGATATTTTCCCTTGGCATGGCAGCTTCTGGGTCCCTGTGCTCAAGTTTTCACCTGCAACCACAAAAGAGGTTTTTAAAGCTTCTGTGGTTGAAAATGGAGCTGAAATGTGTGAGCCACAGAAGGGCCTGAAAACCAGAGACTGTGTGATGACAGGTTGGAAGTTAGCAAAAAGGTGGTGACTTTGCCTTGCTCCTTAGGGATGGCTGAAAACTGCTCTTGGAGCTGATAGTGGGAAGAAACACGTCTCTGCCTTACTGACAATGAGCTGGTACCCACAGTTCAGGGTGGGTAAAAGCTTTTGGGCCAGAGAAAACATTTCACAGCTCCTTTTCACTCTTTTTGCACCTCTCCTTAGAAATTGTCACCCATGAAGAGGCAGTGGCTTGTGTTGCTGAAGAGACTGCTCATCCTGGGACAGAGCACTTCTGAGCCTCATGAGGCAGGAGCACAGCTTTGTGTGTGCTCTTGCCTGGCCTTTTAGCTGTGGCTGCTGTGGGGAGCAGAATCTGAGGCTTCATCTGGTGAGGATGAAAGCTTGGAGGAGTCCTGCTAGACGGAAGAAACCCAAAACCCAACAGATCCAGAACTATCATCTTAAGGTCCTTCCCAACCCTAACTATTCTATGATTCTATGCAGCCAGCACTTTCCTGTGGAACAGGCAGTAGCCGTCTCCAAGCCAGGGGCCAGCAGCGTGTTGTACCAGAGCTTTTCCTTCTACCCTGATGTTCCTAGCTAAGCAACCCTGAGCTGCAGCCTGGGCTTCCATAAAGGGCTGCTGGGTTCACTCGTATTTATAACACTTGCTCTGCTGCAACGTGCCAGCTTGCAGAGGTCAGCTCTCCTCTGGGAGCAAGGAGTTGTTCCACAGGGTATGCTCCTGTTTCCATCCCTGCATGCCAAGGGGCCTCCCACCCGCTGGCAAATGGGACCTGAGGGTGTCTGCGTGGGGGGCACAGCAGAATGGTCCAGGGAGGGGAAGGGGGATGGGGTAAAGAGGGTGTGTAGGAGATGTAGTTCCTGATTCCTACTGTAGACTCTGGAGGGTGTGTGGATTTCTCTAGTGGGGCAGAGAAAGTGGGAGCTACTACATCCCCAAGGGACACTGCTGTCTACACATAGATGAATAGTTTTCTTCTTCAGGTGTATTTTAGTTGGCACTGCAGGTAAGGAGGGTCTCAAAAGCTAGACCATCACTCCTGCATGGATATGGTATGGACCCTTCTCTGCTGAGTTCATCAAAGATGACTTTGGACTTACTTGTGCAGCTGCCAGCTGTATAACATAGTAGAGATCAGACCACTAGATGCCAGCCTGTGGCCAACATTCAGATATTCTTCATGGTTTGATAGGGACAGCAAACTAGGACACTGCTCTCAACAGATCCCTTAGTGAGTGCCTTGGCCCTAGTGAAGGCTGGAGACCACTGAATGAGGGGGATTTGGTGGCCAGCAGATACAGGTCCACTTGGAGGATGTGACGGGCTGTAGGTAAGGAGGGAGGTTGTATGCTGAGGGTGTTCTTTGTGCTCTCCTATCTCAGAGCATATGCATAGTGTTAGGAACCAGCACTGCAAACGTGGCTCTTGTGCCTCTCCGGAGCCGCACGTCACTGCCGCGTGTAGCATCCGCACGCTGACGGCTGCAAATAAGCTCCCTCAAAGCTCCCCAGATTAGCAGGTGTGGATGTACAGGGCAGGGATGGAGTAATTTGAGCTGGAGTAACTGTTAGACAGTGCAGTTAAGCAAATGTCAGATGTGAGGAGAGGATCTAGCACAGCAGTCTGTGCTCAGTTCTTACCAGCCACGGGCTGGAAACAAAGGTAGCTGTATTTTAATTCCTTTTTCTTTTTCCTTTCCCTTTTTCCATTTTCTTTTCCTTTTTCTTTTTATTTTTTCCCTTCCTTTCCCTACCCTTCCCAGGTTTACAGAGCTTTCCTTATGCTATCTGGCACATTTTGGCAGAGATACAAATGCCTGCCTTGCCATAAAGTGGACTGCTTACATTACTATTCTGTCTGAGTTAAAGCCTGCACATTTATGAACCCAATGCCCTTTCAAACACCAGTTTCAGGCTGCAGTCATTTCTCGATCACTGTTTCATATGCAGGTATCAGATTTTGGGGCTTTTAAACAGGCAATTAGATGTGTAAGGCTTGTCTTGTGAAGATGTGCTGCTCCTACAGTTCATTCTGATTACTGTTTTTCCACATTAAACCCACAAAGCAGAGATTTAGGCAGCTAAATGAATGAGGACAGGGCCTGATTCAGTGATTCATTTCGTGTTTTTCAGATCTGCTGAAGACCCCAAGTACTTAACACTGAAGTAAGTCCTTTTGACTTCCATGTGTTGTGAATGTACACAGAACTACGTGGCTGGCAAGCATCATTTATGCTGACAGTGTGAACCTGAATAACTGCACATGTGAAACAAGGCAAGGCTACCTAAGAGCCAGCTCAGACTGGCCCTCAGTGACACTAATTGAAGTGCTAATGGAAAACTACCCAGCTGAAACTCCCCAGTGGCAGAATGCAGAGATCCTGTAGCATAAAGGGCATTTAAATTGTGTTTTCATGACAGAACTGTTCCAAGAAAGCAGTGAGAGTATTTCTTTTGACATTTTTCATTGCAATATATTCATCTTTAGCCAAAATTCACTTCCTGTACTTAACCTGTGTCTCAGATGAGAGCTGGGAAACCACTGCTTGAGTGTCAGGCCCTAAGCCCCACCATTCACTGGCAGCATTGTGAAGGAAACCTGGTGAGCCTGGTACCCAGGGAGAGGGTGCAGGAGCAACCAAGCCTGCCCACAGTCATCAGGCCCTGAGACACTTCACTTATTGAAGTCTACTGAACCAAACACTACAACCAGTTGCTATCTGTAGCTACCCAGTGACAGCATGCCGGCTGTTTTGCTGTAAATTAATGGACACAGGCGGGGAATTTATTAGTGTAAATCAGATTAGGAAGCAGCACTCTGTCTATCTCCCCACTGATGCTGACCTGCTATTGGATATTGACCTCTGAACATTAGCCTCAACAGCCCTGAACCCAGAGTATACCCAGCTTAATTTTGTATCCCATTAGGTCTGCCTTTGTGCTGGAAGCTAAGCATGTGAGTCACTGCTTTCCTGGATCAGATCACAGCTCCTGAAGGTCCTTAAAGATTTAGCTGCATGGAGATTCTTAAATGGTGCAGTGTAATTATTGTAATGGCATTCTGCTCTCTTTCCTATTAGTGGCTGGTTTGTGATAGGTAGGCTGGGCTGGTCAGAAGTATTCATCCAACCATCAACAGTTTCTCACAAACTATCAGCTATACAGACATCAGTAACTTCTAATTAACAAAGTCTCTCATGTGGGGCCTTTTCACAGCTAATCAAGGCTGTTCCTTCTTGCAAGACCCGGTGCCTGCTTGCAGAGGTATAAATTAGGATGAAGGTAGCTGTAGCTTGGCTTTGTTGGAAGACTGAGAGCAGCAGCTGTAGGGTAAGTAGCTCATCAGGGTGAGCTGGTGGCTCTCGAGCCTCCTAGATGGTGGGATATGTGGCCTTATATCATTTGCATGGTGGTGTGCCTGTTGCTGCAGGAGACAGGGACTCATCTCTTCATCTCCTCTGACATAGGCAAAGCAGGTGATGGGATGGCCACATCCTCCATATGAGGTTGCCTTGTTGCTCCCCACAGCCTGCTGTTCTTGACTCCTCTGCCCTTGTCCTGTTCCTAAAGTCCTTCAAGGTCTGCTTCGTTAAACAGAAGCAAGTCTCTCACACTTACATCGGCAGAGTGTGCAGAGGAGCCTGGCTGTGAGAGCAGACACCCATGGTGCTGCGTGCTGCACAAAAGCAGGGCAGGGATTAAGGCAGCACCTGAACCAGTTGCCACAGTAAAAGGTGAAGGACACACAGGGGTCTATGCAGACATGGTGTTGCTGGTCAGTGTACACATGGATTTCCCATGGGCTAACGTAGTCAAACCTTCATGAAGATGCCCAGGTTCTCATTTCTGAGCAGACTACATCACCTCAAATGAGGGCTGAGCTCAATAATACAGGCAATACGCAGCTTCTGCTGTCACCTGCCCACCTTTCCTCACTAAGCCTGTTGGCATTATTCCACATTTTTGAGACTCACTTTTCCCCTCACCTTCAGGTAACTGTCTGTCCAGTTCAGAAGCTACGGGGACACCCCCACAAGGAGCAGTACGAGTACACGTCCTCTTCCAAAGTCACCGCTAAACAAAGCAGCACCATCGGTTTCTGTGTCCCTCCGCTCCTGCAGTGTCAGAGTCCTGCCGAGCCCCATCCTGACTCCGGGCTCCCCAGCCCGCATCCTTGGGAATCCCGCCAGAGCACCAGAGGCGATGTTGCCGTAGTTGGCCACCAGGTGGCGCCGCAGCCCCGCGCCTGCAGCTGCCGGCGCTGCCGCTGGTCCGCCCTCTCGACAGCAGCGTGAGGCACCGAAGGACAACAGGTAAACCTGGACGAGGCGGCGGTGGGGATGTGGGATGCTCTTTCCTTCTTCACCTGCCCTTGCCAGCTCAGAGATTCCTGACCTGTGACGCTGTTTGTCTGACAACCGTTCATGGGGCTACAGCACAGTCCAGTTCAGAGAGCAGGGCCAGTTCAAGGAGGACCTTCTCTTTGTTTTGCTGGATGGTGTTTTAGTCAGGAGCTTTTCGGAGGTCAGGGCTTCAGTGTGGTCCCCACCAATGGTGTTTGCACAGTCAGCAGAGTGGCTGCAATGTGAGGATCATTGAACCATAGAATGGTTTTGATTGGAAGTGACTTTAAAGCTCATCCAGTTCCAAGCCCCTGTCACGAACAGGGGCACCTTCCACTAGAGTAGGTTGCTCCAAGCTCCATCCGGCCTGGCCTTGAACACTGCCAGGGATGGGGCAGCCACAGCTTCCCTGGGCACCTTGTGCCAGCACCTCAGCACCCTCATAGTAAGTAATTTCTTCCTAATACCTAGTTTAAATCATCAAATCATAGAATGGTTTGGATTGGAAGGGACATTATGTACCCTTTTTCAGCTTAAAGCCATTCCCCCTTGTTCTATCATTACCTACCCTTGTAAAACTTCCTCTAGCTTTCTTGTAGGCCCCCTTTAGGTACTGGAAAGAGTGGCTGTGAGACAGAGGACCTTGGAGTTGACTGCTACTGTGAAATTAAGGACTTGGCTTTCCATTTTGAAAACCAAGGGTTCCCCCCAGCCTGAGCAGTAGCAGAGAGCAGCTTGAAGTCATGATCCATGGCAAGGTTTCAAAGGCTCTGAAGCTAGAGAATAAAATGTTAGCGCCCTACCAACCAAAACCATTCACAGAAGCCTGCTTCTTTATATTAAATCTTGTGATTTAAAGATGATCATGTAGCTTTGATGGCTGTGAGTTTTGAAGATGTGGGGATGGGTCTAGTGGGTTTTAAAGGTGTGATAAACCCCTCTCCCAGGGCTGAATCCAACACTAAAGCAGACTCCTACCTTTGTCAGTGTGGAATCATAGAATCAGAGTCATAGAGTGGTTTGGGTCGGAAAGGACCTTAGGATCATCCAGTTCAAACCCCTGCCCTGTGCAGGAACACCTCACACTAGACTGTGTCACCCAAGGCTCTGTCCAACTTGGCCTTGAACGCTGCCAGGGATGGAGCATTTACCACGGTTTTGGCACACTTTTCCAGCACTGATAGAAAGAGGGTTACTCATCCAGTCGGACTCAGGTTTAGCCTCGTCTGCTGGGACCATGTTTCATGCTAAGACAGCCTGGCATCACTCGCCTTCTTTGTAGACCTGGGAGAGGAGGAAGCCGGGGTGAAGCACAGGACTCGCAGGCACAGATGGTGTTCTTCCCCCCCAGGGCCGCAGGGTGCCCGCAGCTATGCTGGTGTGTGGCTGAGCGGGGCGTTTGGGATTTGCAGGCGCCCTTTTCGCGACAGGAGCCGGCGATTTGAATTACAATGGAGCTAGGGGCAGGTTAGGTGGAAAGATGCTTCTCCGTCTGCATGGGCTGCTGCCGGCAGCTGCAGTCCAGCAGCCACCCTCGCCTCCCCTATCAATATCCTTTCCCCTGAGCTGGAAGAACTAAGGGATAATTTAGTCTTTATGCTGCTTTGGACTTTGCCTGATTACCAGCTGAGCCTGATTACACAGCGCTTGCTCTCCCTTCTGGGAAATAGTCCAGACAGCACGGAGGGACTGCTGCTCCTCCTGCCAGTGCTGCCACTGCCGAGCCATCCTGTTTCATTTTGAATTGCAAGATGGGCTGCTTGTTGCCTCCTCTGTCCTCCCTGTGCAGTCACCAGCTGAGACCAAAGGACGAAGTTTTTCTTGGAGACACTAAATCACATTGATGTACGAGCCCTGAATGCAAATGGTGCTGGGAAGCTGAGCTCTTGTGACTACTGATGACATGGAGCTGGGCTCTGGAGTGAGGCGGAGCCCAACTTTAGGAGGACCTCCTTACCCACCTCTGTTTCCCTTTCCTTGGCACCTAAGCCACAGTCTGTGTCAGTCTGTGCCACAGCTACACTGGGTGCCTTGACTTTGAGTTTGAGTTAACTGGGAGAAAGAGTGGCTTGTCAGGTAGAAACTGGTTCAGGCAGCAAAGCTGAAGACCCATTCAGGCTGAACATCCCAGTTTCAGCTCTTCCAGTGACAACAGTGAGTGGCAGGCCAGGGAGAGTTGAAGTATTAGGAACTGGCAGCAGCTAGCAGTTGCAGTCCAGCAGTCAGCCCATCCTCACCTTCAATGGGGATTGCACTGAGGAGCACTTGGATCAACCAGGCACAAGATTCAGATCTCCATCTGTATCAGCAGTTCTGCAGAGTTCAGATGAATGGAAGCTTTGGCTTTGGACCTGAGCAGTTTTCAAAGCTAATTAACATATGGTGTTTTACTTGCTGTCTCCAGCCCTTCTGTATTAGCTGTGATCCAAGTTTAAATACCGTAGATGGATTAGGGTAGCCATGGTCCCACGTCCATTTGGAAGGGAATTATGCAGGGAGATGGAGGGAAATAATGTAAAACCAGAGCCGGGACTAGTTTAAAAGCATCTCTGCAGAGCTGAGATATTACTGGAGCAGCCTCTTGTTACATAGAGAAGTTATCACAACTTCTGAAGCTCAATGAAAACACTTGACCCTTGACTTGAACTGAGACCTCTGGCTATTGATCCCCAGCAAAACCTCGGAGAGAGGGCAGTCACACATTGCCTGCAGCAGCTTTGCCTCCTGAATGGCTCCTCCTGCTTTTAGGAGCCATCACACTGAACTCTCCCTCCAGCCTCTGCGTCATCTCCACAGCCTGTGACTAAGACTCTATGAGAGTTTGGCTCCATCAGCTTTGGAGCTCCCTTTGAAATAAGTAAAGGCTGCTTTAATACTGCCAAGTAGTATCTCTTCACCAAGGTACAAGCCCAGTTCCTATAATGTTTTCTCATAGGTCCAGGCCTCTCACTACTTCTGTTGGTGCTTCCAAGTTTTTTGACATCCCTCTGGAACTGGGAGGGATCCAAACAGGACACAATATCTGGATGCATCCTCACCAATGCTGAGCAGATTTGGATAATAATTTCTCTCTATCTGCTAGCTACCTTCTTCCTAATGTAGTCCAGAATGTGGATGGCATTATTTGAAACAAGGGCTTAGCCTCCACTTGTAGTTCCTTAGTCTTCTGCAGCTGATATATGTACACTGACAGACATATAGGCCCATGGAGTGCTCCTGGTGACACTGGTGGTCCCCCACTACTAGCTGGCATTTGGGATTTGCCCCAAGTCCCATTGGTGGTGGTACCCTGGGTGTTTTCTGTTCCAGCCATCTGAAATGCTGTGAGAGATGGGGTATGGCAGGGTGCATCCAGCTACTGACAGCTGCTGACCCAAGCAAGTGTGGAAGGATGGAGCTTAAGCAGCGGTTGTCTGGTGGCACCAGGACACAGCCTGGCACAGCTCATCATTCCCATGCAGTGCAGGCTCAGGTAGCACAGTGCTGTCCTGACCTTTGAGGCACAGATGGCCTGAAAGAGATTCCCTTGTACATGACAGAGCAAAACATCACATGAACTTCTGTGACAACTTTCCTGCACCAAAGAGCTGTCTTTCAACATGCTGTTTCCAAGCTTGGCTAGTAGCAGCTGTGTAGTGAAAAGGTATAGCTACCAGGAGATGGATCACTTTATACCTATCAGGCTTACTTTTATAGCTTTGGGACATTTCAGAAACACACAGGGAGAGAAAAGTTCACACAGTCTTCCTATGACACAGCGTAACTGCAGAAGGATGTATGGCAGCCCAAGCCATTTGGTGCCTTTGCTGTGCACTGTAAGCTCCCTTTAATTGTACAGGCACTTTTCCCCCTCATAGGTAAATTAAAGGTGGAACATCTCCAAGTTCTTGAAATGCTCTGTTTCAGTATTTCATTTTCAAGCAGCTTCTCACTTAAGCTATTGTTTTTTCTAAGGTGAAGCAAAATCTTTTCATTGATCTGAAACTCATATCTTTGCAAAGAATTTTTGCAATGGTCTGGCTATGAAAGCATTACCATTCCTTGTTGGGAAGAGGGAAAGCTGCTGAGCTATATCATGTTTGCTAAGCCCAAACTTCAAGTGTTTTGCTTCAAAAAGCTTGGGGGCCTGTGTTCCTTGGTTGACTGGGTTTTTAAGAGCAGCATCTGTTTTCTATTCCCAGTGCATGCAGATGTGCTAATGGGCAAAGTGTCAGCCTAGAGATAACAGTATTGTTCTTACAGGCTACTCAAAACTGTGGCTGGTGGTTTGGTCTTTCCTGCTAACCCTTACCTGCCTCAAGTGCTCTGCAATTAAAGCCGATGTTCATTGTGGGGTGTGGGCAGACCTTACAGGAATGCTGCTGACTGCAGGTATTGGTGCCCTGCAGCTCCAGTCATGGGCTGGGAGCACTGGGAGTTGTGCTGCGGAGACATTAGAGCAGTGGGCCTGGCATAGGTTGCCATAGAGCTAGCGTGAGACCCTCCACCTTCATGATATAACTCATGTGCAACCTGGACCCACCACACACAGAGCCACCTATAAGCCTTCAGCTTGCTCTGTGCCTGCCAGTCCATGGTAATGTAGCAGGGGCCTGCATTTGGGCTCTCCCCTGCTGCTCATATCTGTTGAAACTGGGCAACTCTGCATGGAAAACAGTTGGCAGAGGGGTCTTGCCAGCCACTTGTCTGCTGGCAATAACCTGAACCATGTGTGTTAGTGCAGTGATGTTCAGGAGGTGTGCGGCTATGGAAACCTGCCTCTGCGTGCCTGAGGAGCACGTGAGATCTTGTGAGCAGAGGTACTAATTCTTCTCTGCCTTGGTCCCACTGTGATCTTCCTGCAAACAGCCCCACAGGGAGAATCACTTCATTTTCTGCTCTGTGTTCCCCATGCTCACAGTACCTGGGTTAAAAATGACAGCTCTTTTCCTGAGACTACATGTCAAATGCCCAAGGCTGTAATGAAACATAGATCTGCCTGCTGCTGAACATAATATGCGAGTGTTTCTTCATGCACTTGAGGAAAGAGCCTGCCATATCTCCAGCTTATAACAGCCCATTGGAGCAGAAGGAGAGCTACTCTCGAGCTTTGCTCACCTTGTTACCAACAGGTAAATTAAGACATGATGTTTGATAGGGCATAGCAATGCTACTGAGGAAATAGGATCAAATACTAAGGTCAGTCAGGAGTTTTAACGAAGAACACTATTTGGGGTCTAGTGTGAGGTGTCCCTGCCCATGGCAGGGGGCTTGAAACTGGATGATCTTAAGGTCCTTTCCAACCCAAACCATTCTGTGATTCTATGATTCTATAATTGGTTCTTGACTCTACTTAGTTTTGGTGGTGCTTGTTTCAGAACCGCCATTAGTGCTTCTTATCTTGGGGCTCCTTCTTGAGCAACTGCAGATGTCTGGCACATCCTTCCTTCAGGCCTGAGTGCAGTGAGCACAAATGGAGGCAGTACTCACCTGGGAAGAAAGGAGAAGGCAATGAGACCTGAGTTCCCCAAACCCCCTTTCATTGCTGCAATGAGTGTCACCACTGGGGAAGGAGAGGAGGAGAAGTTCTTTGTCTGGAGCAGCTTGCCATGCTCAGGCAGAGACCTGCTCTGCCATGCCTCCAGCCATAGTCTAGCTGTTGTGCGGCTGCAGTACAGCATCTTGATGAACGGCCATGTGCCACTCACACTGCAGTAGCCACCTGTGTGTGCCCCACACCTGTGATGGATGTGTGGCATGCAGGGATGCTGAGGACCTCACCTCAACTCCTCATTGTCGCAAGCCAAGCTAGTTCAAGTGGCTTGACTTTGTCAAGCAGGCTGTGGGCAGTCACCTCTGAGCCATCAGGCTGCAGAGCTTAGAGCTGCTTGTCCTCCTCCAAAGCGAGGAGTTGAGCTTTGCTGGAAGGACATGCTTCCCACACACTGCCCATTCAAGCGTTTTTCTGCCACAGGAGATACTGAGGGCAGTGACTACTCATGGTTCAAAAGAAGCATCAAATATTTATTTAAATGGGGCTCCTGAGATTTCTGTCAGTAGAGGCAACACGGTCTAGCGTGAGGTGTCCTTGTCCATGGCAGGGGGGATGGAACTGGATGATCTTAAGGTCCTTTCGAACCCAAACCAGTCTGTGATTCTATATGGAAAAATATGCAAAAGCCATAATGCAAACAAGAACTTGGCTTTGAAGTTTTACAGCCAACAATAGTTTGTGAGGAGATGTTCTCAATGGACAGGAAGTCTGTTATGGCTGAAAACCAGTTTTTGAACACCTTTTCCAGAAGAAGCAGCCTTGGCCCTTTCCAGAAAGCCAGGCTGGATGAACCTCACCCTGGTCTGGCAGGCTCAGCCTGATGCCTCTTCACATAGCTCACGTCAGCCCAAGACACAACAAACACTCCCTGTTCAGGTTTATAGGCTGATTTGATGACAATCTTTCTTTTAGAGCAGCCTCAACACCCCATGAGTTGAAGGTTACATTTTTAAATAGTGCAGCTGAATAAAAAGGAAATTACCTATGAGGAGGGCTTTTGAAAAAGGTATATATATATTTTTTTAATTAGTTGGTGAGGAGACATCCTTGGTAAATGCCTAGTAGCTGGCTCAATGTGGGTCTTCTGTCTGCCTTTGTGTGCGGGTACATATGGTCTCAGTGGATGTGTATGGAGTGGAAGCAGTCCTGTTCTGTAGGTCCCCTGTGCTCAGGTTTGTGTTTGTGTACTGGGAGCGTTAATGAGAACAGACTGCCTTTCTTTCCCTTCGTTCCCCAATCCCATCTGTTCAAACAAAAGGCTGAAAGGGAGAGAGAGCCGAGACCCTGCTGGTCAAGAGGGGATGGATAATAACACATATCCTTGGGCTACATTTCAGCACATGCAACCCTTTCAAGCTGTGCTAAAGCTTTTATTCAGGCAAGAGAAAGAACAACCAATATAAAATAAGTTGGGTTTTTTTTTTTTCCTTCTTTTTAAAAAAGCTGCATCAGGCCTGAAGGATGCTACCTTCCGTTCTATACCTCTAACATTGTATAAAGCTGAATTATCAAATGGGTCTTAAACAGCACTGATGATCTATTTGTGTATGTACAGACAGGTTTTGGGCTAGAGCAAGCGACATATGCAGAGGGGCCAGGGCTGGCTTAGAAAGTCAATTTTCACTGTGTTTGCACATGGTAACAGTTCCAGATCCGTGTAATTAACTATACATCAAAAGGGTGTGAAGGAAGATATATTCCTCTCCACCTTGGGGATTTGATAGGTACTTTGCAATTCATGGTTAACCCCCTATCCACGTATTTGTCATTATGGTCGTGCCAAACAACTCATCTGAAGATCAAAACAGCTTTCTTGGGGGCTGTTACAGCGAGAGCAGCACAAGAGATGGCACCTTGAATCCCAGAGCGGGTACTGATGGCAGAGAGGGATGGCGGTGCTGGTGCTCAGCCCTCTGCCAGCCATTCCAGGGATGTCATAATGGTTTACGGGAGAAAAATGGTCTCAAATGCCATTAGTTTAATGCTTCATAATGTCGTTGTGTCTGTTTTAAATGCAATCACGGAGCTCAGGGGACCACCAGGACTCAAATAAAAAGGAGGAAAAGAGCTTTCAGAAATGTAACGATGGAAAGGGAGGCAGGGGAATCTTTGGTGAGTGAAGAAATGAGATTCACTGATTCTTCTCCATTGAACAAGTAGTGCACGGGTAAGCAGTGTTGGGCTGTTAAAGGGATAGTCAGCTGGGATATGCACCCAGGTTGCAATAAACACAGCAAAGAGAAGAGAGTTTTACAAAGCACAGGGTCTGGTCCTGGCCAAGCTTTTCAGAAGCAGAATATGTGACTATTTCAGAAAGAGATCATAGAATGTTTAGGATTGGAAAGGCACATCTTCTACTAGACCATGCCACCCAAGGTCCCACCAAATATGTCCATCATCCCCTACCAGTCCATCTAGTTTATTGATGTGCATGTGGGGTTCCCTGACTTCCTCTGGCTTAAAGAGAGGGACCCAATAAAAATGAAACAGATCAAAACCAGTGAACAAGCTGAAGCTGACCTCTCCATGTCAATGGAGATGCAAATAAACACAGTTAAAAAGCAATGAGAACAGGCAATGGTTATGCTCGTGTAAGCTTTAGAAACATTTCTAAGTGTCTCACATTTCAGCTGCACAGGTGGAGCTGTTTCCTTAGGGATGAAATCCTCCCTTGGTTGGCATTCCCACTCCAAGCGAGGCAGGTACATGCTCCTTTCAGACAGGAGCTGTTCGACTGCACTGGTGATCAGTTGTTATTCTTCAGGACAGAATTTAACAAGGTGTGGGGATTGTACAACAGGCCAGCACTGCTCCTTTTTGGCCCTTGCCTTTTGAATCCTAGCAATCGGGAGCACCCTGCTTTTGCGGGTTGATGCTTGGGGCTGATCTAACATAGAAAAATCTGAATGAGTAGCACATCCCCTCTCCTGTCTACACCTCTTCTCACATGGGATCCATCTCACATGTAGAATGATCTTGTCTACCATTCAAAAGCAGACCCCTTGATCTTGGCCTAACTGCACGCTACTAGCAGGAGATGCTTCTGCTGAGTTCATCCATCGCACAACCACAAGAGGTGATTTCTAGGGATTAATGTGCTGGTAGGTGTACGCAGTGGTTAAAAGGGGAAGGGATTATGGTAGTACCTGGTTTACTGAAAAGACAGAATCATACAATCATAGTTTGGTTTGGAAAGGACCTTAATATCATCTAGTTCCAAGCACCCTGCCATGGGCAGGAACACCTCACACTAGATTCTTGTGGCAGCAATAGGGCTCCTAGCATTGCAGATAGGCACAGATCAATAGGTGGTTCCTATCAGCTCCTCTACTTGCTTTCTGCAACAGCTACTCATAAAAAACACGAAAACTCATTTTTTGACAACACTTTCTACAAGGCTGGTTGCATTATAAGAATCTGCCCCCAGCGTGTTACAACCCAGCCAGATGTAACCCTTGAGGCTGAGATTCATTGTGGTGGATGTCTGGTGGTTTGGGTTGGGGGAGCCGAGTTTAATCTGAAGCAGTTCAAAAGCAGTTTCTCAGAAGGATGCTGGAGAAAAGGAAGCAGATGTGTCTGTAGGTTAAAATTGACTCACAGTGCCTTTCTTTGAGAAGATCTAAAGCTTCTGCAGAGCAGACACTAGAAATTTGGCTTGAAAGGGCCTCCACCATGACAGATATGACTTCTGTTATAGCCTGAAACACTGTCCCACTTTGGCTACATTGTGAGCTTCCAAAGAAAGCCAGGGTAGATCTCATTTGCACTTGCCCCACAAAGTTTTGTTAGAGTTTAACAGCCAAACTGTCTGTCCATCCTTAGCATGTATGACCACTGTACACGACCCATCCCTATGGAGCAAAGGAGTGTGTAGCCCCAGGCTGCATTTTCTTTGTTATAGGCTTAATCATGTGGGGCTCTTTTGGCACTGGGTCCACAAGATAGGGCATGAAGCATAGACTGTGGAAATACAGCTGAGGGACACCCACAGGAAGGTTTCTTTTGCATTTCACCAGTGACCAAAAGTGTAGCCAGAGAGACTTACAGCATCAGAAGTCACTGAGCAAGGTGAAAAGTCAGTTAAGTAGATACTTGGTGTCATAGCTGAAACAGATAAAAATCTCCCTTTAGTTTCTGATGTGAAACAAATAAACTAAAGGGAATATCTTTCACTGCAGGCCACCAGAGACATTTGCTGCGATCCCTAAATACATTACCCAAACGTGATGTATCCACCAGGCTTCCAGCATGAGGATGTAGAAAACCAGAGTGCTCATTGGCATGTGTTCAACACACTTTCCAGGAAACATCCCTTCCTTTGACTGTCATTCAGGCCGTGTTTCACATCTTACTCCCCTTCCAGGAAAACAGCAGCAAAGGTGGTGATATAAAGATAGATAGGTCTGCAGAGGTGATATTTGGGTATTGGGAAGAATCAATGAATAGCATGACTGGTGGCTTGGAACAACTTTGGAAAAAGCTGGGGTTTCCAGCTGAACAAGCAAAACGGTGTATTTCTTATGATGGAAATGATGTGCCTGAAAGAGAAGTTAACACAGCCAGGTAGGCAAAAAAAATATGTTCAAAGGGATACATGAAAGGTATTCAGGAACTGAAAAAATCGGAGAGGAGACAAAGGTGCTTCATGCTGGCATCAGGAGGCCAATGGCATCAAGGGAGCTGATGGAGCTTGTCAGATTTCTAGAGAGAAGTAACAGAAATATGAGGGTTACCATGAGTGAAATAGCAAACTTACTGCAAATGAAATATGAACAGAAATGTGGGTCTGTGTAAAACCACAAGGTGAAACATAGAGCGAGGGTTGAAAAGCTGGTCTGTATTGAGCATCAAGAATGTCACTAACAGCCATCAAACTTGTAGACACTGATGAAAATACTAGGCTCTAATGAAAATGTCAGGCTTGGACTTCAACAGGGCCCTGGCATAGATATCTCCTCAGCAGATATGGGCTCTGATAAACAGGAGGATGGTTACAGCGTACATACAAAATGCCAAGATGAAACAAATATCAGGTGATTCATATTGCTATTATGAGTTGCTATTATGCATCTTTATGATAGGATGCCAAGTTGCAAATGGTGGGATTAGCCCTACTGCCACAGAAGACTGTTGCCAAGTAGACTTGTCAGATAGATGCATACAGTGCAAAAATAAGGAACATCTCCACCATCCATCCTCTTTGGAAGGGCATCAAAAGCAGCAGAATCATGAGACGGTTGACGTAACACAACCACAATGAGCAGACTTACTGCTGCTTGCCAGCCGTGCGGTTGATCTCTCAAAGGAGACATTAGGGAACAATAGACACGGTTGGACAAGCTAATCCAGAGACAAACTGGGTATTTCTGCCTTTTGTACGCATTTATTCAAAGTTCTGTGGTACAGGGATGTCAAGCAGGGATCCTGTTATATGGTGAACTCTATCAGTAACTGGCTTTTAGGACAAGCAGGAAAGAAAGCTGGGATGCAGCACATGTTGAGACCCACATCATACTGCACCATCCACTCTAGGAGTGGATGATGGTGACCTCCTTGCCTCTGAATACTAGTTGAAGGGTGCAACCTTTTACTCACATTCAGTAATTAGAGTTTCTGCACTTGTAACACAGTGGCCAGCAGTAAAGCAGAGGCTAACCCACATCTCTACATCAAAACAGCCTGGGATGTTGAACTGCTTAAAAGCTGGCTCCTGGTTTAGTGAAGGGGTCTAATAATGCCTTAGCTGACTGACTACAGATGGGCAGAGTCCTGCTCAGCTCACTTTCTCTGCTTCATATGTCACTGCTAGAAACAGCGATTAGATGCCCATGTGTCTACTCTCAAACAGTAAGAGCCAGTTCTTGTTTCTCTAGAGGCACATAACCAGAATAGCTCAGTCACCTCATGGGACTGAGCAAGCACATGTGCTAGCCAAGGGTTTATATACCTCTAGCGGTGGATGGAGCTAGGTGAGACAGGTCATCTGGAGAGACAGGGTGGGACTGGGCAGGTTGTGAATTCTCCTGCTGGGTGGGTCAGATCCTCATACTGCTGACAGAGCATTTGCAGTCTACACACGTAAAGGGTGGAAAAGGGAAGCATATGTTGTCTCCCAGGAGGATGTGAGACACAGAGAGATACCAGACTGGTTGTGAGATTCAGAAATTCAGAGAAATGGCTTTGCTGGTGTCAGTCAAACCCAAAAGCTGAAACTTAAGGAAACTGAAGTTGCCACCATGCAGAGTAAGAAGGAGCCAATCTGGTGTGGACACTTCTCTGAGTGTGACGGTGGTGTAACTTTAACATGACAGAAACTCTCCTGCTGAAGAAGCTATTGTTTCAAATGCAATTATCTTTTACAGGGTTCTTCCAATCCACCTCATCATCTTTACCTTAATGTGCTTTTCCTTTCTACATTGTCACGTAAAATCCATTTCCTTTCAATTTACTTCATCTCTATCTGCATCCAGATTACTGCAACTTGGATGCACGGTAATTAAATGCAGTTTGTCTGAGTAGAAAGGCAATGAATGCTGTTGCAGCTTGTTTATGCTAGCAAGCAATGCAGGTTTCTCTGTGCCATCCTTACCAGCATGGCTTAACCCTAAGGTTGCTGATGAATGCCCCTTAGGTTTCTGAGACTGTGAAATATTCATCCCACTCATATCTGCCTCAGTAGCTCATACTGTGCTGGCTCTCACCTGAACCTCTATATCTGGTAGAAATATTTAAGAGACTACTGACACCATCTGCATGGGTAAAAAGGTTACAAGGGGTTCTACCCTTCGGCTACAATGCAGCCTATTGCTAGCATCCCTGTGCAACTGATGGGACTTGACCCTGGCCTTGGCCCTTCATAATGCTGTGCACTCTGGGAGCTTGTAAATCTGTACTCTGAATTGTGTTTCATGTAGGACTTTCACCTTTTGGATGCTACTGAGAGGCAAGTTGTTTAGTAGCAGGAGACCTGGGTATCTTGAAATGATACAGAGGAGGTATTAATGGGTGTCTTTAGGTCAAGCATGCACTGTAAACCCACCACTGAGAGCTG
Organism: Agapornis roseicollis; assembly: GCA_002631895.1. NCBI lineage: Eukaryota > Metazoa > Chordata > Aves > Psittaciformes > Psittacidae > Agapornis > Agapornis roseicollis. Next base: position 298,052 of record NDXB01018471.1, read on the forward strand.
GTTTAAAAATTATTCAAGAAAAGGTCAAGTGAGGTAAATTCACCTTTACAGAGTAAGATTCAAATCTTGGATACTGTTACAGGATGAATAGGGTAGGGAAAGTCTTGCAGTGATTTCCTTTGTACATTGAAATTACTTCATTGGTCAAGAAATCTGGTAGTTCTGAAGAAATCCTTTGGCTCTGATGAGCCTTGTGGGGGTAGCCCTGGAACAGGAGGGGTTTTAAGACACTTTCTTTGAAAGCTATGCTTTATCTGATATAGGCTGAACTAAAGGATGTAGACTTTGAGTCTAAAAGATCATATTTATCTTGTCACATTGACCCACTGGGGACTCACCATACAGACAGCCTTTGTGTTCAGGTCCAAAGACACTGAAGCTTGAAAGAACTTGGCGTCTACCAAAGATCATGAAGATGTACATAAGAGCAGTTGCACTGAGCCAGACTGAACATCCATCAAGCTCAGCATCCCAGTTCAAATAGGGCCCCAAAACAGATGCCTGAGGAATATCACATTAGCAGAGGTGAATGTGATACTTCCTGCAAGAAGTCTGTTGGCCTTCAGCCATTTATGGCTAGTGGAGAGCCTGAGTTGGAAGCAATTTTTATTCATTTAAAAACCCTCAGCAGATTTCTCTCTGTAAGCTTCTGTCCTTGAACTCCTGTAACATTTTGCTTCCAAAACATCCAAAGGAAGGAACTCCACCGCTTTACTACACATGGTGTGAAGAGACACCTCCTTTTGTTTGTTTTAAACCTGGCACCTGACAGCTTCATTTGATGCCTCTTGCTATCGAGCAATATTGGAAGAGACAGGGAACAACTGATCCTTTTCCACCATACCCTTCCTAATAGGAACACAACATCTTTCTGTAAAATGGTGATTACCTCAGCACTTCTCACTTAGTCAGAAGCTGTTCCATGCTTTGGGTTATCCTTGCTGCTATTCTCAGATGCTTTTGGACTTCTACCGTATTCATAATGAAAGACTGGAGGCCAAAGCTGCACATGGTATTCAGGATACAGACTTACTTTGTTTTTAGGAAAAGGCATAATGATGCTGTCTTGTTCTCTACCTGCTTTATTCTTTCTGCAATAATAATAACATCTAACATTTAATTTTCTTCTTCCATGCCACCAAGAGCCAAGCTGATGTTATCATGAAACTATCTATCATAACTACAAGTTCTTGCTTCTGTGCTTGTCTCAGGACCTATCAGTTACATGTGAAGCTAGAAATGTTCCTCCCTATGGTCATCACCTTATCACTTCATTTACGTTGAGTGTCTTGTGCTGTTTTATCCATTTTGCACAGTCCTTCTGCAATTGCTCATGGTCAGTCCTTGTTTTTATTATCTGGAACAACCATAGCTCAATGCAGGTTTGTGCCTTTATCCTGTAGGAGTCATTTCTGGGAAAGTCTCGAAGCCTGTCTTAGATCCTGAAATTGCTTAAATGGGCAGAAATCCTTTGATGTTGGGAATATTGCACCTGAGATGTGGGAAAGAGTAGTCTTTGAATGTTGTGTCTGCATGCAGTTGAATTCTGCTCTCTCCTGCTCTGTTCTGCATTTCTTTTGTTTCTTTATTGGTGCTGATCTTGTCTGTGAGCCTGTGCTGAGCTCTAGCCTTGGGGTTTGCAAATCTTTCTGCCACTTGAATACACAGAATAGTTTTGAGCAAGGAGAAAGGTGGAGGACTTCTCTGGAGGATAGATGTTATATGACAAAATCCTGTGCCAGTCCATCCCTCTGGCCATGATTAAAGTTGTGGTGATCAGTCCTCAGCAGTCCTGAATGTCTAAATAATGACTCCTTCCAGTTCTCTTCCTGCCTGGTGTCTGTTTGTTCCTTCACTGAACTCACTCCTAGAGTCCTGAGCTAGCTGCTGCTTCTGGCTTGCTGGACCATCTTCTCCCCATCCACCCATATTAGCAGCTCTTCCCACATGCTCATATCCTTCTCTTTCTCACACTTTCGGCTGCCATCTTTCCCCATGTTTGCTGCCTGCCTTTTCATGTGTGTTTTTTCTCATTGCTCCACCTGCATATGCCCCAGGTTCACATGTAGAGCCCATCTCCCTCACGCAAAATCCTTCATCCTCTGATTGATGTGGTCCCTCCATCTATGTGACCTGGCTTCTTCTGCCTTTCCCTCTTTCACCCTGTGCTGCTTTTGCTTTGATTTAAGCACTTTTAATGCCCCTTTTTTCACTCCTTCTCCTAGGTCTCCTCTGAATTCTCCCTGGAGCAGCTTTCTCTTCTCTTCTCTGATGATCTTCACGTTTCAGTGAGGAACAGCAGAACAACTGTCACTTGTTGCTTTACAAGTGACTCTGTGCCCTGCCACTCTAAGAGCTGTCTCTCTCAGGCTGATTGAGTAAAACTCTGTACAGATTGGAGGGGAAGCGAGAGACCAGCCCTGTCACTCTGCCCCTGAGCTGCAGCACCAAGCATCTCCCCACGGAAGCAAGATCCTGTGGCACTGCAGGGCATGGGCTGGCAGTGATGGTCGACTTACGCATCTCAGGGACCTCGAAGAGCAGGAGGGAGGGATGGGAGGCAGGAGGGGAAGCGAGGAGCTGCTTGAAGAGCTTGGCTGCAGGGAGCTGATGGAGAGCAGTGGTGGGAAGAGGAGGCTGCTCTAGAGGGATAGAAGAGGAGGCATCAAGGAGCACAGCAGGGAGCTGAGAAAGAGGCAGCGTTATCTGTCCCAACTTTGTGCCTGTGCTTGTGTGTCTGAAAGTGGACGGGGTCTGAGCTCTCTTTCACTTAAAGCCCGAGTTATTCCAGCCCAGTGACTCAGTTCATTTCTGTCCCTGCTCCTGACATTTCTCTTTCAGGTGGCTGCTGCCTGGTTTGGGGTGGGGCTGTGGGCTGGGGCGACTCGTGTTTTCCAGCTCTTATCGGTATCAGGATGATGTTCTGCTTTTCTTTGCTGTCACACGGCATCCTGCTCCCCTCCCCTCTTTCCCCTCCCTCCGCCGGCTCCCAGAGGAGGCGACAGACGGTCCTGTAATTTGGTTCCATTCGCTCGACTGGAGCAACACCTGCCCCCCTCTCTGGGGACAGGAGGGTCTCATCCCAAACCAAGCAAGGAGCCAAAGACGAATCTGAAGCCCACATGCAAATAGAGCCCAGGATGAAACAACACGGCCATGCTGGGCAGGAAAGGCAAAATCCGTCACCAGGGAAAGAGGCAGGAGAAATAAAATCGCCTCTGAAGAAATAAAAAAGAAGAGCCAAGAGATTGCCTTTTCCTTTTGGGTCGGTTGCTGTTGTGGTTATTGATCTGTCCCACCCTGGAGAATAAACTGAGAGTACTGAAAAATAATAGCTGATATTAGAACACATTTATTCACCCTAAAAGGACTGGGTTAATTGAGTTACAGGGTAGCTAGATGGATAGATATGTGAATAGAGAGATAGAATGTCGCAGGGGTTTCTTTATGGCTATATAATGGAAAAGATCCATTTCTTTGCTGAATTTCATATATAGCATCTTCTTCAGCTCCCTTCCCCCCCCCCCCCCCCCCCCCACCTCCTCCCNAAAGAGGTTTTACACCCCCCCCCCGAAGGTTTCATCTCTCTCTCATATGCACCCACTCTTTGCTAGAAATACAGCAAAGCTATCAAATCACATCCAAGACCCTCAGAAATTCTCTGCTGTAAGTATCAGTGGTAATATCCTACCTGGCTCACCCACTTTTTAATGCAAACAGTAAGACATTACTTTGTGCCTGACAAGTAGTGTGATCCTGACTATACACATACCACGCACTTAGCTAGTGAGTGATGGTCCATGTCTAGAAACACTTCCCTTTGTATATGTATATCTAATAGTAGCATAAATGTAAGTCTACATTTTGGAATATTCTGTGCTCTAGGAAAGTAGATGATACTCATAGAAACAGTTCCCCCTTAGCTGTACAGTCCAGTGAAAACTGGTATGTTTATTTGCAGGAGTTACTTTTGGTTTGCTGCCTGTCCTCGTTTGCTGTATGAGGCTTGGGATTTGTTTCCCGGGTTCAGATGAATACATGAGATACCCTGTTTCCTAACAATACTGATGTGAATGCACACTACACCCCATGCCTATGTATGTTCATATAGGCTTGCAAATGTGTCTTTATAGGTGTTACCACCTTATGCTAAGGGAGCACTGGGTATCCCTCATACTGGGATATTCCAGATCTATCTATTGGAAGTACTTCTTCTCTGTGACTGCCAGAGGTTTCCATGCAATGTTTTATATCCTGACTGAGTCAGGATTAAAGCACCTCTTTCGGCATCAGCTAAAGGTCCAGAAGTAGTGCTCTGCCTTCTCTGTCTTTGAGCATGCTTTCTTTCATAGTCATAGGATAAGCTCCTCTTTAAATGTGAAAGAAAGATATCTGAATGTAGCTTTAATCTTAGCTTTAGTCCCTAAAAAAACCACAGGAAATATTAACTCTGTGTTTCTTCCCTGTCAACTCTTGCATTGGCCACGCATGGTATAAACTTCCATTGAGCAGTTCCACCCCCTTTCTCCTATAATATTGTCACTCAAGATCATTCATTCCTGTGTCGCTGAGGCAACATATATGTAGGCAAAGTAACTTTGATTATTTAACTTGATTTATTGCCATCTAACACAGACTTGCAATGAGGTGGAGTTAAGGTTGTTTACCCATTCTTCATAAATCTGGGCTTATGAGCACTTAGCCATGCAGCCTGTTTATTGCATTGGCCTTGCAGCTTGTACATACCACTCAGATCTTTCTCAAGAGTAAAATAAGACATGGGATGGAGGTGAAAAAAACTACAGCTTGTTTTCAACAAAGATCAACTGCTAGATGAGAATGAGGCTCCTTCTCGGTGCCAGCAGGAAAACTAAAGTGGTTGGGATGATGTTATGGTGGTGAGAGGATATAAACAAGGCAGTGAGAGATGGAAGTAAGACAGGTCTTGTAGGGAAAAGCCATTTCTTCCATTGGATAAACCTTTGGAAGAAAGGGATATATCTTCTCAAGTGCCCTGACCCCTCTGCAGGTTAAACTTGTGACTTGATCCTGTGGATACCACCAAAATCAAAAGCCCTTCCTGCCCTCTCTCTTGAGCACAAGCAGGCTCTCTGGTGTCTATGTGGATGGTGGGAATGAGATGACCCAGAGGATGTTCTTGTTTCCAAACCTAACCTGTTCCCACACATCCCCACACTAATGTCTCCTATGCTTACAACACAGGGTATCACTGGCTCATTGCTTGGACACAGAGTCCCGTGGCTGGAAACTCAAGACCCTGGGCTAATAACTACACTGCTTGGTCAACAGCATTTTCACTGAATGGCCCTGGCTTGAGCATCTCTGAGACTGGGACCTGATGTGTTTGCAAGACCCCCAGAGGTGAGAATGTGGCCATAGGGAGTGCTTGGGTTCACACCTGCTTGTCCTGCAGTAAGGTAAATCAGAGCACTCTTTTGCCCAAAAAGTGTGTTCCCATGCTCAAGGAGGACATCATATATTAACCTTTTTATTATCTAAGCCCTCCTGCATGTTAGTAGCATGAAGGCTTGCTGAATGGCAAGATTTATAATATCACTCATGCAATTAGCACCAATCTTGACCCAGATGTTGACAGAACCTAAGAAATAAGCGTGTCCCAAAGCAAACCAGCTTCAAAGTCATTGGAGTTGCCCCAAAAGATGCAGGATTTGGAAACTGTGCATTGAGCTACCAAACATGCCTGGGCTCCCTTGGGATGTGGGAAGCGCACATTCTTAGAAAGTGGAATCAACAGCCTCTCTGACAGGTATTTCTGCATGGAGCTTTTCAGCTGGTCAAGCCTTGTGCTTAATTAAACCACTTTGCAAAGTGTCGGCCATAAAAATGGGAGGAGGAGGGGAGGGTTTTATCTCTCCCAAGTAACAATGGGAGATGCAGCCTTCTGAGTGAGTGGTGATATTCAAATTATAGGTAAAATTAACCCCTTGCAGTAAGCAACAAAAGGATTTAACAAATGAGATGGCACAAAGGTCTCTTGTTACTCAGGTAATAACCTGTCTGTTACTGAGTCTGTCTCTGCCATGTTTCAAACAGCAAGCCTTGGGAGTGCAGCCTTATATAAGGGAGCATGATTGAGGTTTTCAGAGATAGGGAAAGGGTCCAAGATTTTTTACTTGGTTCCAGTAGAATTGGACCTGGCCGAGGAACTGAATTTAAACACAAGACAGAAAATGCAATGCAGGACAAAACACGCACATTTTGCTTGCAAAGTCAGATGTATTGAAGAGCAATGTGACAAAACGGGTGCTTGCAAGCATCAAATTTGATTTTACAGCCTAAACTTTGACATGTGTGACCAGATGCCAGCTGTGATGTGACTAGGAGAAGCTGGGGATAGCAGTCTTACGCCCAATGTGGAGCTGGGCAGTGCAGCCAGGTGATAGTAGCTGGAGCAGGGAACCTGTGGTGAGAGGCTGCAGTCTGAGTGTCTTTAGGAAGAAGCAGGTAACCTGTTGAAGCTTTTCCACCCACAACATGAGAAGCCTTTGCAATCCCTGTAATTTGTAAGGGCATTGTATCTCCGTCTCGTAGAAAGACCAACAGGGAAAAAGAAGTAGGAAAAAACAGCTTTTATTTGATACTTTTATTTATATGCAAAACAGCTCACCATTCATGAGAGATATGAAAAACGCATCAGATAGAAACCAGATTTTTCTATTTTCACTACAAAATATTGCATTATATAAAGCAACAGAGACACACAAAAAAACCCTGAAAAAGACTAAAATCTTTGGATAGCAGATGTGGTTTGTTTTTCTATTTTTCTCTCTCTTTTTCTCCTTCGTCCCCTCAAATGCGCTTCCTGTTTTAAGAGATTCACAGCAAAGAACATGAAACATCTTCAGGTTATAGAACATCTTCTTTTTGGTTGTCACAAAGGAAAGCAGTCCTGCATTTACTTTTACTTTCTATTTTTTTTTTTTTTTATATTTTTTTTTTTTTTGAAAAATGTCCTTTNCCTCAAATGCGCTTCCTGTTTTAAGAGATTCACAGCAAAGAACATGAAACATCTTCAGGTTATAGAACATCTTCTTTTTGGTTGTCACAAAGGAAAGCAGTCCTGCATTTACTTTTACTTTCTATTTTTTTTTTTTTTTATTTTTTTTTCTTTAGGAAAAAGGTCCTTTCCTAAAAATATATCATCCCACATACGCACCGGCGCTCACTCCTCCACACATGCATGTACACACACACGCACACGCACATATACACCTCACAAAGATACTACTTTCCTTATAAACGATTTGCAAAGTACTTTCCAGACGTAACTATAGATCAGAAGAACAACAAGTGGTTAAAAAAACCCTCTCCTAGTTAAGTGCTAGTGGTTGTCCATACCACACGAGAAAAGAAAGGGGGGGAAAAGGTCGAGAACAAATGCCTTGATATATATAAAATATACTCGTAAACAGGGGAGGTTTGTCATACACAAGTGCAATATAATTGGAAAGGGGGAAATGAATTAAAAAGAATAAATAAATAAAGGAAAAGGAACACTGTGTCCATCCCAACAAACACTCATAAAGTTAAACATAACGTTCCACACGGAGAAAGTGTAAACACCCGACTATAGAAACGAATTGGCACAAAGTATCCAACGTAAAATCGCCACCACTCTGAAAAATAAATAAATCTTGGAAAAAAATAAATCGTCGACTCCTTCTACCATAAATAAAAAATAGTTATTTTTAACTGCACCCATGGGTCACACGTTTAAGGTCACAAGTAGATGTTGGTTTTTTGGATATATATATAAAGGGGCACTTGACAGCCTGAAGAAACAATCCGGTTTTACACTTCTCGTCGATAAACGGGAGGGGGGGAAGAGGGGGGGTGTCTCCGTCGGCCGCACCGCACCGGGAAGGAGAAGCCCCGGGGAGAGAGATGGGGGAGTGTCCCGGGGCTCCGGGAGTCCGTCAGGGCGGGCGGGCGGGCGCTACACGTCGAGGACGTGGTTGAGATAGGAGATGTAGCAGATGGCGAGGCGCAGGATCTCGATCTTGGAGAGCTTCTTGTCGGGGGGCAGGGTGGGCAGCAGCTTGCGGAGCTCGGCGAAGGCCAGGTTGAAGGCCTCCACTCGGATCCGCTCACGAGTGGCGTGCGCAGACCGGTACTTGGCCGTGGCGCGGCGCCGCCGTCGCTTCTCCTCCCGGCTCAGCGGCGGGGGGTGCAGCCCTGGACGGCCCCCGACCCGGCCTTCCCCGACGCCGCCGCCACCCCGGCCCTCGCTGCCGCCGCCGCCGCCCTCGGCGGGCTCCAGGTCGGAGACGCAGCAGCTGAGCGGCTGGGGGTCCGCGCCGCCCAGGGACTCCGGGTCTGAGGGAGCCGAGGAGGGGTGATCGGAGTCGGCAGCTTGGTCGGGGCTAAGCATCATCTTGGAGGGGGCAGAGGAGGAGCCTTCCCGGGACAGAGGAGAGGAGAGAGCGGGTCAGAGTCCCACCACCGGCACCGGTACCGCTACCGGGGGGATAGGCGAGCACGGCTAAAAGGGACATGTCAGTCCCTCGGCACCTGCCTCCGTCGCCGGTGGCTGCCGCGGCCCCGCTGGAGCCGGCCGTGGTGGCCAGAGAGCTGCTCCTCCTTCAGGGAGCACCAACGAGAGCAATGCCTGGGGTAAATGATGACTGTCATTCACCATCACCATTCCGGGCATTCACCATGCCCGTCAAAGACCGGTGTTTGACGGCAGCTTCAGAGGAAGCTACCCTCTCTCCATTATTCCCCCTGTTTTCTTGGGTGTAGAAACAGGCCCGGAAAGCAATAAAAAAAAAATCCATATTTTTTGCCAAACAAGTTAATATCCAGTAGCTCAATATTAGGTAGTTTTCTTTTTCAATTTTAACATCGTATTTCCTCCCCCTTCAATCTCTGCTTAACCATTTCTGTTTTGGTAACGCTCTGTGGGAGCCGGGCTACAGGCATGACGCTCTTAAACCTACAGCCCAAGGCTCCCTAAACATAACAAGGCCAGCGGGGAAATTTATTTCCCCAATCCAAAGTACGGGGTCTCGATGTAGCTGCGGGGCTCTCCCCCCGCTCTTTTCTCTCCATTCCCCTTCCTTTTTGGTTTTGTTTACATTTCCTGCTGCTGATTGTGCGGGCAGCGATCTGCCAGCGCCAGAGCGGGGGATGTTTTGGGGAAAGCCTGTTTTTAAGCGTGGGATTTAAAAAGAAACCAAAGCTTAAAAGCAGCGGCCGAACTTTTCCATTCCTTTAAATTTTCCCTCCTCTCCCCTCCTTACGCGAAAAGGAGGGGAAGGGGGGGGGGGGGGGGGCCAAAAAAAAAAAAAAAGGG